>CM054814.1:13396489-13495489 GCA_028984105.1 Lavandula angustifolia
ATGGCGGAGAAGGAGTTGTACGGCGACAACGCGGAGCCGTCGGTAGTCTTTTCAGATATCGACGACTCGTCGCCGTATTGGAATACCAAGGAAGAGGGCGGCGCGATGAAGAAAACGATCTACGTCTACACAAAGGTGACGAAGACTTCAGCCAACGCAAAGCGGAACTCGAGGAGGGCCGGTTCAGGGACTTGGACCGGCCGGACCATCATCAACTCGCAAAACGGCGCCGTAGTTGGATGTACAAGGATGCTGACGTATCAACATTCCAAGAAGGGGAGTAATGATCCCAACCATTGGATCATGCATGAGTACTCGTTTATCGACGCCGGAGCGGCGATGATCTGAGAGAGGAAGAACGACGTTGTTTTGTGCAAGATTACGAAGTTCGTTAAGGAGTCGGAAAAGCGTCGCATGCGAATGCAGCAGGAACAAGTGCAACCGCCGCCGCAGCCTTATTTTCCGGCGGCCTCGATTTGCGGTGCGCCGACGGGTAATAAGAGGCGTGCGGAGGAAGGAGGAGGAGAAGAGAGTAATTTTGCGAAGAAGCAAAGGGTAGAAACTTGTTGGGTTTGTTGGGCTCCCAACTAGTGGAGAAAAGCCCACATCTTTATGAGGCCCATTATTGAGGAAATATTTATGCTTCTTATTGATGAGTTAGTGAAGGGAGAAGAGTCAGACAGCAAAAACCGTGAGTTGGGCAGAGAGTTGCAGAGAGAGAGTCACACAGAAAAAGAGTGTCGCAGTTTATCATTTCCGACGATCGGAACTTCATTCGTGGTCGGATTGGCTTGAAATTTTAACTGGAGACAGAAGACTCATTGTTCTTCATTCTGATCGAAGGGATCGTAAATCTGACGGTTAGATTTTGAGTTAAAATTTTCGGATTTCAGCTGTTGCTTGTGTGAACGATTTTACGTCTTTGCTTCCGTATTGTGATTCTAGTGCCTTCGTAGTATTGTTAAGGGCTAGATATCATTTTGTACATGCTGGGTTGTACTCTCTCTACTTGATTTTAGTGAATTTGGCTAGACCTAAGGGTCTCGTGGTTTTTACCTCTTCATATTGAAGGGGTTTTCCACGTAAATCTTGGTGTTCTTGTGTTACAATTATTTTTGTGCTTCATTATTGAATTGTACACTTGAATTGATATCGGTTTATGCTCCTAACGTATTCTGCAAATTGGAGGTTTGATTTGATTATCCCTCATCAAAACTGAAAGTTTCGGAGAGCGGGAAACACGGGCAGAAGACGCAGGAAATAGACTTGACGGAGATGACGAACGAGGAGATTCAGAGTTTGTTCCAATTAGACGAGGAGGTGGTGGATGATAACATGCCTCGATTTTTTTGAATAATTAATGTGTTTATGTACATGGTTCTCTCTCCCAAAGATTGTATATTAATTTGTAAGCCAGTTTTGGATATATATATATATATATATATATATATATATATATATATATATATAAAATTTGAATTATTGGTTGATGTGTATTTTTGTCATTGAAATACTGTTTTTACATGGAATGTTACTTCTCATTTCTCAATCTGTTCGTCTTAATTGAAACTCAAAATGGATTACGTTTACAGGTAGGATGATGGGATAAACTTTGTTGGAAATTGGTTTTGAAAATTGATAATTGTGACAAAGTATTCCAAATTATAAATCTACATAGATCATCGTAGTATATTCGTATTCTCAAAACTGAATTTCGATGAGTAAGAAATATGTGTATTAAATTGATCACTTATGGGGGCATTTTCATTATTGAATGCTAGTACTGCCAGCCAGTCCGACCCATTGCTCGGCCCGCTTATGGGCAACTGGACTCATGTTATTATGCTTTTGTTTTGGATCTCAGTATGTGGAGTGCATGTTGGCACGCCTGACTGAAGATATTGATATGCTAAGTCTGTTGGGCTTGTTGTTATTTGGGCTAGCAGTGAATTGGATCTGTTGGTGAGAAGTTCAGTCTGGTTGATCTGCAACTAACATGTGTGGCTGTTGAGCTGCCTGCGAATTGTTGGCACATCTTGATGACTTAAAAGCATCCATAAAGACTTGAAAGGTTTCAAGTAATGACTCTTAATGAGCAAATAGTGGAGATGAACTTTAATGCTCTGAGTCCCTTGACATGGTATATGATACATATACATAGATGCATCTACAAAGCATTTCATACATAAATTTACAAATACACAAGTTCACGAAAATTACAGAGCACTTCATTTGCATCTATAGTCCAATTTTGTGTCTGCCCAGTTCATGCCTTGGTTCAATTCGTCGGAGCCTTTCCCAGTTTCCCAGTTCAATCCGAACGTTCTGCCAAGAAGATCAGAAAGTTGTCTGCCCTATTGGATACGAAATTGGTTGTAATCTAGTACCTCAATTTCTATTATAATTTCAATTACTTATTATTATTATTATTATTATTATTTATTATTATTATTTTGTAAGTCTTTCCAAGCTTATCGGCTATATTTTAACCAATAATTTTTAGTATTTTATGTTAGTGAATATAGATTTATATATATTAGGTTATTTGGGTTGTAATACTTAGGGGGCGTTTGGTAAGAGGGGTTCAAAATCAAGAATCCGTATGAAACCAATAAATGGTGTTTGGATTAAGATTATCGAATTCAAAATTTTAGAATGATATCTAAAAATTTAGGAATTCTCAATTCCCTACTATTTGGTGGGTTTGATTCCATACCAATTTTAAAATTATATTTTTTAATTTTCTCATTATTCATTTTGGGTTTTTTTCTCATTTCTATTTTTTTTCATTCTTTCATTTTTTTTTTCATTCTTTTCTTTATTTTATTTTTCCGTAGTTTTTTTTCGTTCTTCATTATTCAATTTTTATATTCTCATTTTTTTAATTTTATTTTTGATTTTTAATATCTACTTTTTAATGTTTTTATAATTTATACAAGTTAAAGGTAAAATTAAAAATGTATACGAAATATATGTATATTAATGATCATGAATCCAAAGAATTAATCCAAACAGATATATTTGAATGATTCAATTCATTCAAAAAATAAAAAGAATCATCCTGAACCTAATCTGATTCCAAGCTGCGAACCAAACGCCCCCTTAGTTTTGAAGATTGTAGTATTCTAGACGTGCGTCTGTTTTCCCTCTCATTCATCCGGCGTATTGGCTTTGGATGGCGTTAGTCTAGGTAGACGTGCATGTGTTGAATCTGTGAATTATTAAAGATTATTTTTTTCTTTCAACTTTTAATAAAATCAAATGATAAATATATATTGTAAACCACAAAGGTTTGAATGTATGTCATTCGTATGGTGTGGTACATAGAGGTGGACACAGGGGGTGCGGGTGGGGGTGACACCCCCCCTCCTTCTTGTGCCAAGGCTAAAATTCGTATATAAAATTTATGAAAAATATATTTTCACACCGTTATTTTACAAAAATACAAGATATTGGACCATGAATTTGAGAATTTTATAATTCAATTAATTGAATTGGGCTAGAAAAAGGAAATAGATAATATTCTAACTGGCCTAGAAAATTGAAAATAGATTAAGAAAAGTTACTGTCCAATACTTGAATTACTCCCTCTGTCCCGCGTGACTTGTCTTGTTTTACTTTTTGAACCGTCTTATGTGTATTTTTAGTTCATGTGATAGTGTAGGGAACTAGAATTTTTACTGTGTAAAAGATTACTAACTTGAATAGTTTCGGTTATCATGCGTGTAAACTTTACGCATAAATTTAGAAATAATCGTATAATGTATAAGCAGCACTGTGCATTGTAGAACTAGTAATTGATCGAAAAAAAATGCTACCAAAAAAAGATATATCGGTTTCGAAGACATAAATATATGAATTTATCAAATATAACTATTAAATAAATAAATTAAGAAACAGTTACAACTACCAATAATAATGTGAAGATTGAGATTAAATTGTAAAAGATAATATTTATTGGAATTAAATACATTAAACCACTTAAACTATTAATTTTTTACGCTTTGCCCCTTAAATTGTGAAAATGTGCACTTCACTCTCTAGACTATTGACTTTGTGCACTTTGCCCCTTAACTGTAAAAATTTGAACTCTTAGCTATCTAATCTGTTGAAGAATAGTAGAATTTCGTCAAAATTTTCTAAATACATTTGTAAAGTTAGTGGGACTATCATCTTAAATTATCACTAATTAATAATTCATGGGGTAAACAAAATAAAAATAATATTTTCAAGTGTGCCATTTCCATTAAATTTGCACGTATGATCAAATATTTTTATCGAATTTTACTCTTTAGTTTATGGGTTAAATTGTATATTTTCATAATTTAGGGAG
This sequence comes from Lavandula angustifolia, assembly GCA_028984105.1. Lineage (NCBI taxonomy): Eukaryota > Viridiplantae > Streptophyta > Magnoliopsida > Lamiales > Lamiaceae > Lavandula > Lavandula angustifolia. The sequence continues at coordinate 13,400,823 of CM054814.1, forward strand.
TAAATTATATATTTTAATAGTTAAAATGACAAAGCATCAAAAGCTAATAATTTAGGTAGTTTGATGTATTTAATCCTATTTATCGCTTGTATATACTGGTCGAATTTGAATTCTAATTCCTAGAGGAGAGAATTCTAATTTGAATTGCGCCAATTCGTCGCGAAGATGGCCGGAAACCCGACGTCTTCGTCTTCCCTACCCAAACCCTTACCGGTGGTGCAGAGCCCCGCCATGATTGAACCTTCGTAACCCCAGCAATTAGAACCGCTGTTATCCTCATCGCCTCGCTCGACCATCAGCGACGGGAGTTGGTACAGCCGCACCCGCAATTGGTAACGCAGCGCCAGCCGCAAATGGTGCAACTGCAGCAGCAGATGGTACAACCCCTGCGGCGACAATTACACCAGCAGATAACTCAACAACAGGGTAACATCAAGGTTAATGGTGGTTTTAGGGGTAATAATTTGATAGGAGTTACGGATTTTCAGGGTATGGATAGGAATCTTTCAATTTCTAGGGCTAATCAGATGCATCAGAGTAGTAGTATTAATAGTCAATTAGGCAGCAGCAACAACAGCCGAATTCGTCAATTTACTGGGAGATGAACGTAACGCAGCAACAGCCACAGCAACGGAACAGTAATGTTAATAACAACCAGCAGCTGTAGATCGGGCAAGAAATCCCATTGCTGCAGCAGATTGGGCATCAAGGTCAATTGCAGCAGCAACAAATGGGGCAGACTGGCCAGGTTTCTATATAATCATGTTTATATTTGAGAGTTTGGGTTTATATATTGTTAGTATTAAATAAAGCACATAAGCACGGATATATTGTCATTGTTGGGATGCCTCTCATGATAAAATAGAGTATCCTTTTCCTCTACCATGGCCTGAGGAGAATCTTGAGTGATGAAGTTCTAATTTTCTCTCCATGATGGAATTCATGGCTTATCCATTTGGTATAAAATGTAATTCATTATAAATGCGGTCGTTCAATATGTGTGGGTTATAGAGTGTTCACCTTGTTCCGCAATAGTTTTTGAATCAGCTCATCGTTCTCAGAACTACGATTTCATTTTATGCGAACTCTTGTTCTTGGTCAAGGAAGTGCTTCCTTGTCTCGCGTAAGGAACTTTTAAGTAGATGCGATTTTGTTTGATTTCCTTCATTATGTAGCATTGGTATAATAGTGTCTCATTTAATTTACTTTCCACAAGTTGAGTTTTGCCTGCTCTCTTTGATGCTGCTCTACCTTTTGCGTATTGGTGAAATTTAATACTCCCTTCCTCCCGCCCGACTTGTCTTGCTTTTTTTCGACCCGGAGATTAAGATGAGTGGATGGTTGTGTGTAGATGAGTGGGTGATTGTGTGTAGAAAGGTAGACCTCACAAAGAAAAGGTGAGGATTTGTGTAGTAATTATTTTCCATTTTAGGAAATAAGACAAATCAAGCGGGACGACCCAAAAAGGAAAACAAGACAAGTCGGGCGGGACGGAGGGCGTATTAGCAACTGTACGGACATAATATAACAAAGAAGCCATTTTTGAAAGGCCAAATTTCTGGACTAACTCAGAATGGACAACTAGGTGTGGTGCATAATGCTATGTCTCAATAATGCTATGTCTCAACAACAGTTAAAGCAAATGTCAGCAACATCCTCCATCAATACTTATCCACTTCATCTTCAACGAGAGCAGCAAATGCTCATCCAACAGCAACTGTATTCTACTGATGGTTTGGAATTCTCTAATCTATTTGCTAGTGATTCGGGATTGAACGAGGGAACGGTTTAAAACTTGGAAAACAATTTATCGAATTAGTGTTCTCCAGTGGAAACTGAAGAACTTATATTAGAGATTGTTGATAACTTTATTGATTCGGCCCATGGTTTGGAATTCTCTAATCTATTTGCTAGTGATTCGGGATTGAACGAGGGAACGGTTTAAAACTTGGAAAACAATTTATCGAATTAGTGTTCTCCAGTGGAAACTAGTGATTCGGGATTGAACGAGGGAACGGTTTAAAACTTGGAAAACAATTTATCGAATTAGTGTTCTCCAGTGGAAACTGAAGAACTTATATTAGAGATTGTTGATAACTTTATTGATTCGGCCCATGGTTTGGAATTCTCTAATCTATTTGCTAGTGATTCGGGATTGAACGAGGGAACGGTTTAAAACTTGGAAAACAATTTATCGAATTAGTGTTCTCCAGTGGAAACTGAAGAACTTATGTTAGAGATTGTTGATAACTTTATTGATTCGGCCCTCAGGTGACAGGCTCACACAGAAATGACTTTGGTGAGGATTGAACCCATGACCTGTCGATCCCGGGACTCCTCACCTCTACATTTCTGCCATCCCCTCTAAGTAGCGGGACCATTCTTTCTTAATTTCTTCCTTGTGGAAGAGGTTTGTGCCCAACTTCATTGTGTTTCTATACTGTTAAATAATGTTAAATAGTGTTAGGATATTTTGTATATATAGATATATGTAATACATTGTGTACAATTAATGAGAGAAAATTTCGTCATATTTTGTTGCCTCGTAACATGGTATCAGAGCATTTGTAGTTTGAAGGAAAGAAATTCGAGATCTCCCGATCTACCGCGCATCTGACGACACCTCCTACCCAGGGAGGTAGAGCACACTCCGGCGACCCTACGCCCGGAGTCCGGTCACCATCGACGGCGCGTGAACAGTACACGCGCCGCCCGAAGTTTCGCCGGCGGCGAACATCTCCGGCGACATCTGTCGACACCGCCTACCCAGGGCGGTAGATCTCCCTCCGGCGACTCTACGTCTGTTTTTTCAGCCCTGTCGCCGGCGCGTGAACAGTACACGCGCCTCCTGAAGTTTCGCCGGCCGCCGCCGCCGCCGTCGCCCGAACCTCGCCGCCGCCTCGTAGCCACCTCTGCTTCTGCGTGTTGTCTTCGTTTCGGTATCCAGTCGGTATCTTTTCTCGTTTGAAGTATTCCTACATTTTTGTGAAACATTTGTATTGAGATGAGTTGCTGGAATTTGCTGAACATTTGCTGAATTTGGTGTGCTGAAATTTGTTGAGATTTGTTGCTGAGATTTGTTGAAATTTGGTGTGCTGAAATTTGGTGCGATTTGTTGCTAGGATATTGAGATTTGTTCAGAGTTTGTGTTGAGATATTGAGTTTTGGTATTCAGATTTGGTGTTCAGATTTGTTGCTGGGATAGTGAATTGTTTGTAATGGAAGGTGATATTGGAAGGCCATTGAACCCAACTGAGATTGTTTGCCACTACTGTCACAAACCCGGGCATATGAAGCTTGACTGTATAAAATTGTTGTATAAAAATCAATACCAAAGATCATCCTCCAGAAGTCAGTCTACACATGTTGCTTTTGTCCAGGATATCGTTGATAGCTCGGGTGATATGACTACTGAGGATTCTAGAGCTTTCATTACAGTTCAGTCAGGTAAGCCACCTCAATGCCTAGCCACATCATCATCACAATTCGTCGTTGATTCTGGGGCTACCGATCACATGTCAGGTAACTCCAATCTCTTCTCCCATTATCAACCGCATACACCATCCCATGTAGTGTTAGCGGATGGATCTCACTCCACTGTGATTGGGTCTGGTGAAATTCCCTTAACTCCTGATCTTTCCCTCTCGAAAGTCTTATATCTTCCCAATTTCTCTTTCAATTTGTTATCTGCTAATCGAATCGCTTGTGATCTTAACTGTCGTATCTTACTATCTTGTTATATCCGGATCATTGCATCTTTCAGGATCTTTTGACGAGGAAGATTATTGGTAGAGGACATGTATCGGGGGGATTGTATGTGCTTGACAATTCAGTGTCTCCTTCCCGTGCCTGCTCGAGTTCTTCATCTTCCTCGAGTACTTCTACCTCCAATACTACCTCAAATACTTCATCTGCCTTCAAGGACCATTGTCGATTGGGTCACCCTTGTCTTCCTGTGCTCAAGAAACTCTGTCCAAAGCTCTCTATAATTTCCAGTTTAGAGTGTGAGTCATGTCAATTTGCTAAACATCATAGACAAAACTCTGGGTCTAGAGTTAATATTCGTGCTGAATCTCCGTTTGAATTGGTTCATTCCGATGTTTGGGGTCCCTGTCCCGCTGTGTCTAAAGCTGGTTTTAGATATTTTGTTACTTTTGTAGATGATTATTCTCGTATGACTTGGTTGTTTTTAATGAAGAATCGAACAGAGGTATTCTCTGTATTTTGTGCATTTGTGGCTGAAATCAAAACTCATTTTAATGCCTCGGTTCGTACATTACTGAGTGATAATGCCAAAGAATATCTGTCCGCTGCGTTTCAAAACTTTATGACTCAAAATGGCATTCTTCATCAAACATCTTGTGTTGATACACCGTCTCAAAATGGGGTTGCCGAACGGAAAAATAGGCATTTACTTGAGACGGCTAGGGCTCTGCTATTCCAAATGAATGTTCCTCAACCCTTTTGGGCTGATGCTGTTTCCACAGCATGTTTTCTGATCAACCGCATGCCTTCCTCAGTACTTCAGGGTGAGACTCCGTATCAAATCCTTTTTCCAACTAAGTCATTGTATCCTATTGAACCTAAGATTTTTGGGAGTGTTTGTTTTGCTAGGGATGTTCGTCCCTCTGTCACTAAGTTAGATCCTAAGGCATTAAAGTGTGTCTTTCTTGGGTATTGTCGTCTTCAGAAGGGATATAGGTGTTACTGTCCATCTCTCCAAAAATACATTGTTTCTAGGGATGTCACATTCCTTGAGGATAGTCCAATCTTTTCTACTCCTACTTATTCTCATCAGGGGGAGGAAGATGATCTGTTAATCTATACTACTACTGCCTCACAACAGGTGTCTGCCGTGCTCCCAGAAACTGAATCTGAACCTGACCTTGTTTTTACGTTGATACCGAGTCCTGAATCTGTTAGTGGTACACCACCTCCAGTACAAGTTTATTCTCGACGTCCTCGTCCTGATACATGTCCACCACCAGTTTCCTTGTCAGATGATCCTCCTGTTGCTACATGTCCACCACCAGTTTCATCGTCATGTGATCCTCCCAACAATACTGATGATAGTCTTCCAATTGCTCTAGGCAAAGGTCAACGTAAATGTGCTTATCCTATCACCTCTCATGTCTCTTATGGTCATTTATCATCGATTTTCCGTTCTTTTATTGCTTCCATTGACTCCATCATCATTCCTAAATCTGTTCTTGAAGCTTTATCTTATCCTGACTGGCGTAGTGCGATGTTGGAGGAAATGACTGCCTTGCAAGATAATAAGACTTGGGAAGTGGTGGATTTACCTGCAGGAAAACGCCCCATTGGATGCAAATGGGTGTTTATAGTGAAAACTAATTCTGATGGTTCTGTCTCTAGGCTCAAGGCTCGTCTGGTTGCTAAGGGTTATGCCCAAACTTATGGAATTGATTATTCCGATACTTTTTCCCCGATTGCCAAATTAACCTCGGTCCGCATTTTTATCTCCTTGGCAGCTACATATGATTGGCAATTGCATCAATTAGACATCAAAAATGCATTTCTCCATGGTGATCTCAGAGAAGAAGTGTACATGGAACAACCACCTGGTTTTGTTGTTCCAGGGGGCGTGAGGAGGTATGTTATCTCCGAAAGTCGCTCTATGGTTTAAAGCAAAGTCCGAGAGCTTGGTTTGGTAAATTTAGTGAGGTGGTTAAGGAGTTTGGTATGGTAAAAAGCAAGGCTGATCACACAGTTTTTTACAAGAAGTCTGATGCTGGTATGATCTTTCTTGTTCTCTATGTTGATGATATTATTATAACTGGAAGTGATAGTGTTGGTATTTCATCCCTTAAAACTTTTATTCACACTCACTTTCACACCACAGATTTGGGAAAATTGAAGTATTTTTTGGGGATTGAAGTTATGCAGAGTAAAAAGGGTATATTCTTATCTCAAAGAAAGTATGTTATTGATTTATTGACGGAGACAGGATAGTTGGGAACAAAGCCGTGTAATACTCCAATGCTTCCAAATTCTCAATTTACCAAAGATGGAGAATTATTTGACGAGCCTGAAAGATACAGGAGATTGGTTGGGAAGTTGAATTATCTCACTGTAATTCGTCCAGACATTGCTTATTCTGTGAGTATTTTAAGTCAGTGTTTGGAATCACCAACAATTCATCATTGGGCTGCTTTGGAACACATTTTGAGCTACTTAAAAGGAGCTCTTGGACGTGGTATTCTATACACGAATCACAACCACACAAGGCTTGAGTGTTTCTCAGATTCAGATTGGGCAGGATGTAAAATGGATAGAAGATCTACGACAGGGTATTGTGTCTTTGTTGGAGGGAATTTGGTGTCTTGGAAGAGTAAGAAACAACATGTTGTGTCACGTTCTTCTGCAGAAGCGGAATATCGGTCTATGTCACAATCTGTATGCGAGATTATGTGGATATATCAGTTTTTGGTGGAAATTGGTGTTGAAGTTCCTATACCTGCAAAGTTATATTGTGATAATCAGGCTGCTCTTCATATTGCTTCGAATCCGGTTTTTCATGAAAGGACAAAACACATTGAGCTAGATTGTCATTTCATACGAGATAAAATTGAAGAGGGTTTCGTATCCACATATTATGTGAAGACTAGTGAACAACTGGGTGATCTCCTCACGAAGGCTTTGAATGTTGTTCGAGTGGATTACCTTTGTAACAAGTTGGGCATGATTAACATTTATGCTCCAACTTGAGGGGGAGTGTTAAATAATGTTAAATAGTGTTAGGATATTTTGTATATATAGATATATGTAATACATTGTGTACAATTAATGAGAGAGAGAATTTCGTCATATTTTGTTTGCCTCGTAACACGTACTATTGGCCTAAATTCTTTTGGAATCTTGCATTGCATATCTCATGTGAATCTGGGGCCAGGAAGATTACATATAGACAGAGGTTACTTGCAATTTTTTCAGATATGCATCTCACTGTTTCTTCTTATTATTAGCTCTGTACAAAAAATGCATTTGGTGGATACTTTCTGCTCTTGGGTGAAGAACTGCGAATTGAGTTTATCGTATTTAACAGATACTGGTGTTGAGAATGTACAACATTGTCTAGTTGCAGGTTAATTATTTAGCCAGCTGCAGATTCTCTTGAAATTCTAAGTGCATATCTGATTTTTAGAATGATGGTTTCTATCCCAACCGTTGCCCGTCTTGTGCAATGCAGATGGTTTCTATCGTTATTTTACTCATTCAAAATTGTAATCCAGCAAAAGCTGTTCACATCTTGTTATTATTGTTTTACATTGTGCTAACTAAATGATTTATTTGCAGAAGAAAACTGGAACTTGACTGGGTATTTAAGTGAGGAAGAGAAGCAGTTCCCCGATCATGTAAGATTCTTCTGTCTCTACGACGTACTTTCTGCACTCTGTCTTTACTTCTGTGAATGCAGTTTGCATTCTAACGACTGCATTAGGTTAGCGTAGAAGTTGCTAAACATTTGCATGATGCATCAACAATAATTAGCCAATTCCAAAACTTGCACCAAATCTTTCTTGTGATGTCACTTCATCCAAGTCCTAATGCTTGAAGTCGCATCAAAATGGAAATAACAAGAATCTATTAATCACGAAGATTCTCCAGTTATTTGTATGAACTCTGCATTGAAAAAGAACCATCTATATTGAAACCAACTTCAAATGACGTGCAGCCACCAAGTGATGACAACAAAAAGCTTTTGGAGGTGGTAAGTTCTCTCTCCTTCTCTCCCTCTCTCTCTATATGTACGTATTCCTGGTATTCAAGTGAGGAAAAGACAGAGTTCAGTCTTTTCCCCCATCATGTAAGCTTGTTATGTCTTTACTACATATTTTCTAATGTTGTAGTATTATGCAGTTTTTCTTAATCCTGAATGAAGATATAATATCAGTCTTTACTTCTGTGAATAGAGTTTGTATTATAAGCACTGGATTAGGTAAATTTAGAAGTTTGCATCAACAATACATAGAGATTAGCGCTTTGCTACATCCATGAATACCAATTTCAAAAGTTGCACATATCTGGCCTTTGAAATGTCACTTCATCCAAGTCCTTGAATGCTATCTGCTCAAGAAACCCAACCTAATATGCAATATCAGATCTCGACTTCGGTATGTAGTTATAGTAGTAATTTTTGTGATTTTATGGAAACAATATGATCTCTCTTATATATTTTGTTAGGTATGTAGTAATAGAAATAGTAATTTTTATGATTTTCTTGAAAAAAATGTTCTCTCTTATATACTCCCTCCGTCCCACTCCATGTGACACACTTTCAATTCGGGCGTCCCGTCTCAAGTGACACACTTCCAAAAACAGAAATATATTTTTAAAAAAATCATAAATTTTCTCATACTTTATCAATTCTCTCTCATACTTTATCATTTCTCTTTTCTACTTTAATCATTTATCTCTCTTATTTTATTATTTCTCTTTCCTACTTTATCAATTACTCTCTCACAATCTCACTCATCTTCTCTCTCTTACTTTATCATCTACTTCTCTCTCATACTTTACCATCCATTTTCTTAATTTCCGTGCCGGAAACAATTGTGTCACATGAGCTGGGACGGAGGGAGTATGTTATAATCTCTATTATATACTCCCTTCGTCCCATTCGACTTGTCTAGTTTTCCTTTTTGGGCTGTCCCGCTCGACTTGTCTAGTTTCCAAAAAAAGAAGCCTAATCATTACACAACATACCACTTTTTCTTTGTGGGGCCTACCTCTTTACACACAATCACACACTCATCTACATACAACCACCCACTCTTCTTAATCTCCGTGCCCAAAAGAAACAAGACAAGTGGAATGGAACGGAGGGAGTATTATGTGATCTTCATGATTTAATGCTTGACATGTTAGAAAGTAATCTTTGCATGATAGCCTTCTGTTCCTTTTGACTGTGATGTGGTGGCTAGTGTCTACTAATTTGATCTATTTCATCTTAGCTCCCTTTTCTTTTCTGTGGTTTATTATAAGTTTTTGAACATGGTGTTTTGAGTGCAGCCGCAGCAGAAGGCAGGATTATTGCACCCAGTGGGAACAATGAGCTCACTCAGTTTAGCTTCTCAACTTGGAGCAAATGCCTCACTTTCTCTCACTAGAGCAAAGTGCTCTTACTGCTGCCGGCCAGGTTTCTGTAATATCTTGTCTATCTTTGAGGTTTGAGGTTTATATATTGTCTATCTTTGAGGTTTGAGGTTTATATATTGTCTATCTTTGAGGTTTGAGGTTTAGATGAAGTAGGGATTTATTGCCATCGTACGGATCACCGGTTATTAGGTTTATATTGTGCTGTCATGACAATGTAGTATGCTTTGCTACTCTGTTGTGAAAAAGAAGTGCTGAAGATTGATTTTATTTTGCGAAATGAGTAATTCATGACATGAACATGTTAACCTGGCAATACGAATATGAAGATTAACCTGTTTACCTTCCCAGCTTCCATAGATGACATATTAGGAAATTGTTCTCGTGGCTTATAAATCTATTACTCCATCCGTCCCGCTATTACTGTCCCCTTTGGCTTCGGCACGGAGATTAAGAAAGTTCATTTAAGTGTGTATTTTATGAGTTTTAATTGTATTAAGAAATGAGCACAATTTTCGAGAGTGCTTGGTGGAAGAAATGTGAATTCATCCAAATTATTAATTTATAATATTAACGTGACCATATATTTACATTGGAGTATTCTAAAAATTATTATCTTATTATCTTATAGAATTTGATGATTTTTTACATTGGCGTTACTTGAGACTGAAGAAAAATATTATCTTATAGATATTATTAATTTACTGAGTATTAAATTATGGAAATTCTACTGTAAAAAAACAATACCATTAGGCTTCATTATCATAAAAATAAATACATTCACTGATCTAGAGCTTAAACTACTGCACCACACTTGGTTATTAATAGGCTATTTTCCATAGGCGTTTAGTTTCAGCGTTTATACGTCGGTCAATTGCGTTGACGTTCGTGTATTGCAGACTATAAATTGAATACTCTATATCACATTGATAATTACTCTCTCCGTTCAATGAAAAGTCTCTTTTCTATGGGATATTGAGATTAAGAAATTTAATTTTTTTTAGCATATGGTTCTACTTAAATATAATTATATTTATTCTTTATGACTTGTTTAAGGATTATATTTTTCTTTCATGAATAACTGCTATATTTTTTATATTTATTTGAAAAACATAGTACACAATTATATTCTTTTAGGAATTTGATGGACTATTTTCAGATTATTGAGATGATCCCGATCTGATTTATTATTTTCAGCAAGTATAGTGCACTATTTAATTTGTAAGAGAGGTGAGAAAATAATGTGATCGGAAATGAGACTCCAGGAGAGGAGAGGAGAGAGAACGGAGCGGTTTGTATGTATCACTTTTGTATATCTTTGTACGTATTATGTTAGAGCCCATTATTATATAGAGCCTATTATTGTATCCCACATCGACTTGATGAATATTTTGACTCCTCTATATAAGCTTGGATATCCCTTCTCCTTACAAGACATTTTAAGGGGAATGTGACCTCATTTATCATGGTATCAGAGCAGACCCAAATAATATTGATTTGCTCGTTACACAAATTTTTGTGGAGAGAGAGAATAGATGGGAGCCGGGAGGTGGTGGTGGTTGATGCTGCTACTACTACTACTCTTTATTGTTAACTTTGTATTTAACTTTAGGCCCATCCAAGAAAGCCCAATAATAGATTTTTAGGGATACTCAAGTAATAGAAAATATCAGCCTAAATTATATCCTTTCGCCCATTAATTAATGGATTCACTAGTGTGGACAATTAATTGTATTCGATAAATGATTTTATTAGTATAATCAAAGAAATAGCGTGTAATGTAAAACAGTTTAAGTTTTTAATTTAAGTTACTATTGGGTACCTTTTAATTAACTAAATAGTATAATCAAATAAATAGCGTTTAATGTATTCGATAAATGAATTTTGTCCCTAGCCCCTTGAATCCACCATTTCTTATGTCAATACTCTTATAATGTGGTATATACAAATTTACAAATGTGATATACGATAATCAGTGCATGTACCCACGTGCGAAGATCCGTTCCCCATTTGCTCACATATGATGTCCATTCAATCACATTCATTGCCGAAAAAGGAGTGTGATAAATCAGAAAAGTGGAGAAATATCGTATAGTCATTTATTATTCATAACAGTCATGACCACTTATCAGATTTTTGTCATAATTATGGCAACTTCTGCGTCGATTAAAATACCAACTATACTATATGTTAGAATAAAGAAAAATCATTAAGGAACGTACGTGCGTACGTAAAAAAATCCTAATCCTCGAATAAATATGAATCCCAATTCTGCTGGATTATGAATCCTAAGTTTTGGTTACTTTTATTTTTTTAAAGTGAATTTGGCTAATTTCATATATTAACCCATCTTTTAATTTTATAATTTTTTTTCCTTACGGCCGATATAAATAAATACTAGAATGAAAAAGTGAAAATCATCGATCCAAGGGTCGTTTGCATGTATCTAAATTCTAATCCTTGAGTAAATACATAATATGTAATTAATCAGTATACCGATTATTCGATATTCCGGTATATATAACACTGTATTTGAGAATTGATATTTTTGTATGTTTTACGACCCATCCATCCTGAATCAAAATCCTAATCTTCGAATAAATATGAATCCCAATTCTGCTGGTTTATGGAGTTGGGAAAAGGGACGTGGCTACAAATGTGTTAGTAATCCTCGAATCAATATGAATCCCAGTTCTGCTGGTTTATGTAATAGGAAAATGTGTCGGAAGAAAGCAATCCTCGAATAAATATGAATTGTAGTATTAAAAAAATCATTTTACCCCCATTCAATTAATTTAAAGTAGATATGGGGATAAGATGAAAAAATTATAACTTATAAGTTGGTGAAGTTGGGTTTTACCAACTACTTATTCATCTTAAATTAAAAGAACTTTACATATTTTAAGTTGTGCAAACACTTAAAAATGATTTTTCTTAAATTAAGTAAGTTATATATAAGTAGAATAATTTAAGCTAGTGCAAACACCAACAGTCAATTCCAAAATTGAGGATATAATACTCAGTAGAAATTCTAGTCAGGTCTTGGTTTCGAGTAATATAGCTTCAACTTTTTTTAAATGCTTAAATTAAGGAGAAGTTGATAAAAGTGGCTTATTAGAGAATTTAGGCGTGTTTGCAAAAACTGCTTAAAAGAAGAAAAAATTGAAAAAATAGTGTTTGCAAAATTTATACTATAGTAGCTTATTTTGTGATTTATAAGTAAAATATCAAATAATAGCTTATCCGAAATTACAAATATGCTATTAAGTTGGAGAAGTTGGTAAAAATCAACTTAACCAACTTCAACTTATTCAACTTAAATATAGAGAATTTTTCCGAATTTAAGTTGTTGCAAACACTCAAAAATAAATTTTCCTTAAATTAAGCTAGAAGTTAAATAAGTTAAGCAGTTACAAACACCCACATAGTGCTTCTGTTAATTCTACAGGCTTCTATTCTATCAACCCACAGATACATTTGTTCTTATTTATATTTTTACTAATCATTATACATAATAAATGTTTTTGAGTCAAATAGCCGTGGCTTCCGCTATGCGCACATTCGGCCATAATTCAATCACTTCAATTTGATACCTATATTTTTTTATTTTGGTTTGAAGAAATTGTAATAGCTATGAACTCATATTTGATAAAAATAAATAATAGAATGAAAAAAAAAATCTTCTAAGGGTCGTTTGTACGTACATGTTTCTAAATTCTGGACTTAGGAGTTGCGAAATTCTCATAATATATAACCAAAGACTAAAAATATCTTTAAAGTATACAATATGTAATGACTATGACAGTAATATCGATTATTTGGTTGAGAATTGATATTTTCATATATTTTACGATCCGTATTTTCGTATATTTTACGACCTGTAGGCATTAATTTGGAACCGTATATATACTAAGATCAATGTAGTTGTACGTATTGAACCAAAAAAATATAAGTAGAAGTGAGAATACTAACTATACTACATGTTAAGGAAGTATAAAAATCCTAATCCTCGAATAAATATGAATCCCAATTCTGCTGGATTAATAAGTTATTCTGTGTTTAGGAAAAGGTTCGTGGCTAGAAAATTGCATGCAAGGAAAAAGGGCTGTGATTATAAAGTTTACCAAACCCAAGCTTTTTTTCAACTAACACAAGAAATTGCACCATTCTCCCACTAAGAAAAAGAAAATTTCTCAAAACAAAATGTCTCATCAGTTCCAAGGAATTCCTCTAGGTTTCCGATTTAGACCCACCGACGAAGAGCTTATCCTTCAGTATTTACATCCAAAGATACTGGAGTCGGAGTTGCAGTTGCAGAGTTGGGATTGGATTGCGGAGAAGGAACTGTACGGCAGCGGTGCGGAGCCGCGGGTGGTTCTCGGCGGCGAAGAGTCTTCGCCGTACTGGGAATCCAAGAAAGGGGGCGGTGTCTCGGAGGAAGTGATGTACGTTTTATCCAAGCTGCAGCCGGCGGCGCAGGCTGCGCATGTGCCCTCCTCCCGGAGCCAGCGGTATTCAAGAACGGCCGGTTCGGGTACTTGGGTCGGGCAAAGCGGATCCAAGGAAATCCAAGGCTCCAACGTCGGCGTCATCGGATATAAAAGCTCGTTCAAATACTGCAGCAACAATGGTTCGGCTGATCCCAATGATTGGTCCATGATCGAGTACTCGGTGGTTCCCGGAATGCCCCCTAATCCACACAATTTCGTAATTTGTAAAGTTACGAAGAAGCCCAAAACCCTACGGGCGGCGGCGATGATTGGCCAGGATCTTGTGACTCAGCAGCCGGCGCCGTTGCCCGTGGTTCATCAGACCGGGCTAATGACGGACGAGGAATTTTATGGACTATTTACAGATTATGTCTAGAGGAGAGAGGAGAGAGAGATGGGAGGTAGTGGTGGGTGGTTGTTGGCTTTAGGCCCCATCCAAGAAAGCCCAATAATATATTTTTAATCGCAACTCTATCAGTGGGATACAAGTAATAAAAAATGTCAGCCTAAATTATATCCTTTCGCCCATGAATTAATGGATTCACTAGTGTGGATAATTAATTGTATTCGATAAATGATTTTACTAGTATAATCAAAGAAATCTCGTGTAATGTAAAACAGTTTAAGTTTTTAATTTAAGTTACTATTGGGTACTTTTTAATTAACTTAGTCGAGATGATAATATTTAACTTACTTGATGCAAAAAAATAGTAAAAAATCATGTTTAAACATTTAGCGAGGAGCATAGTATGCAGATAATGCTATGACTTTTAAGGATCGATGACTTTTAATCAGCAAAATTAGCAAATATTAATCACAATCAGTTCGCCATTACTAGTTACAATTAATCCAAGTCAATCACAATCCATCTTACTAAAATTAAAATCTTCAGTAATTCACTTACCGGACTCAAGCGTCTTCTGCAATTGCCCCAACTCTTCACCTCTAAATCTCTCTTTTTTTTTGGATTTAGGAACAAACTCTATTATTATTCCACTATACCGAATTAATGCAATCACATAAAAACTCTATTATTCGACTTCTAAGTACATAGAAACTCTATAAGAAACCATTCACAATCACTAAAGTATGTAATAATAAGGCACATCATAGCATATCATAAACTTATCCAGGACATTAATTTGAAGACAATGATCTGTTTATAAGGACAAGCTAGACTACTTTCCTTGTGCATTTGCTCCAGGACTACGTAAAAAGTTCAATCCACCCTCTAAATTGTTACATGGAATCAAATTCCGGCAAGGTTAAATGACTTTTAAGTTCATACAATTTATCCTCTTAACTACTCCCTCTGTCCCGCTATAAGCGGCTCAAAACTTTTTGGCACGATATTAAAAAAAGTAAAAACATTACCCTAGTTATTCCTATTGATAATAAGGGTAGAGAACACAGAGAACATCAGCCCTGGTATGAGTAAAGCCTTTCCGAACTGAATTGTTCGAACACAAAAATAAATGCCAAATCTAGTTAAAGTTGAACGTACACGAGCATAATTTCCCAAAAAAAACCTCATCTTTGATCAGTCCCGATCGTGTGAACGCGTCAAGCACCAGCCAGCATCTATATAACTCTCTGGGTGAAGTTGTCCGATTTGAACCCGGAGGATCCTCCCATCTTGCCGGAAAGTTGTCCGTATCGATGCAAGCATTCAACGAGTTCAATCTAGAACCTCACGTACGCTGACATACTGCTCGGACTAGACGAGTTGTGGAGATCAAATAGAGCAGCACCAAATGGCTAGATCGGGAGTGATCTTTTATTTCTTTTGATAGGATTATACCAGGAAATGGTTGGTTCAAGCTTTGCCCGGCTCCTGCATATAGGAAGGAGTGCTGTAAGTTTGCCAAATTCCTACCTAATCTAAGATGTTTGATTTTTCAAAACTCGGTGGATATGATTGGATGTAAGCATCACTCTTTTCTTTGCCTTCCCACCTTCCGCGTGAATCCAGCAAACTCTGAAAGCAAGCGGACCCACCCTTCTCGTTAGTCCTCTTTGGGATGGTTTAGTACTGAAGTGCTTGATTGTGGCTAAATATCACGAATTTTAATCATTTTTTTAGTTTTGCAGGAATTTACACACGAATGAAGTTTACCCAATTTATACTTTGAATATGTATATTTTTTATTTATCACCAAAAAAATCCTTAATAGAAGGAAAAAAAATTAGTAAATTGAACGAAAGCCAAAACATGTAATTGAAATTCGGTAAGTATTTACTACAGTATTATATCACTTACATTCCCTTTCTATATTAAATTTAGTATAATATATGTCCTAAAATCGTAAATTATAAATTATGAATATGTAACCAACATATTAGAGATTGATATTATCAATATCTACTATCATATACCTTTATTGTAATTTTTTGGAAAACTCAATTTTTTAATTAATCGTTGATCATGTCTAAGTTCACTCAATAATTAGTAAAGCAATGTGATATTTCTGTCTCCAACGTAACGCTAGAAAAACATTTTTTAAAATTTATTTTATTAAAATTAAAATTTTTATTATTAATTATCATTATTACTATTGTTATTATTATTATTTATCATTAATATATAGTATATTATATACGGGTAGATGTATATAATAAATGAATCGACTCTATTAGATTTGTTAATACATGATAAATTGATAAGCTTCAATCTCTATGGATGTGTAAAATTAAAATAGGATTTATTGGAATGAGCTGGAATTAAGACATTCTACCAAACATAGTAATTGTACATTATTCAAACTCTCAAGAAAATCAATTATTGCTATGAAAGATGTGCTGACTATTCCAACCCACGTTCACACAACACAAAAGTCCCAGTTTCGATAAGATAGTATAGTGGTGAAGGTGGGTGGTCGGGACCGAAAGATCATTAGTTTAAATCTCATTGGAAATAATATATGTGTTTGTCGTCTTGAGGCAATTTAACTTTTCTGTATGATTTGCAGACTATTGTACCGGAGATATGGATACCAAAAATAGCGGCTGTATATTCCTCGTCATAAAAAAAAATATAAATAAATAAATAAAATTTCTTTTTCTTCTACAAGTTTAATTCACGATTTATTGAGGAGAGAGAGAGGGGGAGATGACTGTAGGTATTTCGTTTGTCAACCCGTACCTAAAAATATTGACCTATTCTAACCAAAATACCCCTGAGCTAAATATTACTCCACCGTCCCATCTAACTTATAAAAAAAAAGGGACCTTCTTTTTCTTCTACAAGTTTGATTCACGGTTTATTGAGGAGAGAGAGAGGAGATGACTATAGGTATTTCGTTTGTCAATCTAGGGTTTTACATTCATTTGGGTTTGAAAAGAAAATGTTAAAAAGTTAGTAAGTTTTAAAAAGGGTTTTGATGAAAAAAGAAAAAAAAAGAAATATCTATATTTGTCCAAATTTATGATTTTAACTCGCTAGCTTATATTGGTCAATTAGTTCACAAACTTTCAATTTTTTGCAATTTAAGACATGCTCTGATCCTCAAAATTTTTCGACCGCCAGAATACTGGCTTGGACATCTAGGTGGACATCTTAAAATGCCTTTTTTAATGTAACTATTTGTGCCAATTAAATCACCAAATTTCAACAGTTTTGCAAATTAAATCACCAATGTTCATGTTTTTGCAATATAAAATATTAAAAAATACAGTTATTGACGTCCCGCTAAATTTTATTATACACATAAGACTAACAAAATTAAATTTCAGTTTTTTTCGCATAGAAACCGGAATTTGATTGACTTAAAAACAACAAACCATAGTTCCATAAACATCACTAACATTAGATTTCATAAGTCAATAAAAAAAATCAAAACATCATTAGATCGGGTATTATATTTATAAACGATCAATAACTATGAAAATTAGTAGTGTTAATCTTATTTGTCTACTGAAATTTAGTTAGATTTTAATTTGTTCATTTTTTTATTCTATTATATTGTAAAAACATTAAAGTTGGTGGTTTAATTTACATATAAAAGTCTGTGATATAATTCCTATAAATATTTGCAATTTAAAACGACTTTGTTTTGATATGCTCATTTGAACGTCTAAATCAACATTCTAGCAGCGGAAAAAAATTAAATATCAAAACAAATCTTAAATTACAATAAATTAAAATTTATAACTTAATTGACCAATGTATATACTAGACGTATTAAAATTACAAATTCAACTAAATGTATAACTTTTTTTCAGGCGATTGTTTGTTCTAGCATTTGAGGCACCTTTATACCAAGGGCCACCGACACACCCACACACTCTACTCCTTTGTCCACGTATTAAAATTACAAATTCAAATAAATATATAACGTTTTTACGCCAAAACTCCTTTTAAAAAATTGAGGTGGCGACTTTTTGTTATAGCATTGGAGGCATGGGCGGATCCAAGGGGGGGCGGGTGGGTGCGACCGCCCCCCGAATTTTCGTGCATTACTACGAATTTTCGTTTATTTCGAGTAATTTATATGTTTATCCCACGTAATTTTTCGAATTCGCCCCCCCGAAATTTTTAAATTTATTATCTTAAACTAAAGTAACAATGAAGAATTAGTGTTAATGTGACTACGAACTTCTAAAAATATTTTAAAAAAAAGTATATTAAGTGTAACTTATTTTAGTGGCAATGTTTAATTTAGAGTTCTATACATCTATTTTAATAGAGTTACATATATAACTTTATGCAATTAATATATTATGTTTCATTTTTTTAATTACTTGATTGATCTAAAATTAGCAAGTGTAAATAAACTATCATTTAAATACTTAATTAACTCCTAAGCTAGATATTGTTAGTCTTCATAATTTTCTCCAACTAAATTTAGACTGACAAAATAAGATTGTGTACGATATTTTTCGAATAAATATGAAGAATATAGCAGTTATTTATGAAAGAAGAATATAATCTCTTAAATAAGCCAAAAAGAGTAAGTATAATTAGACTTACGTAGAAAAATGTCCTAAAATTTTTTCTCGGGGGCTCCGCTCCCTGAAGTGCTTGATTGTGGCTAAATATCACAAATTTTAATAATTTCTTTAGTTTTGCACGAATTTACATACAAACGAAGTTTACCCAATTTACATTTTGAATATGTATATTTTTTATTTATCACAAAAAAAATCCTTAATAAAAGGAAAAAAAAAATAGTAAAAAATCCTTAATAAAAGGAAAAAAAATAGTAAATTGAACGAAAGCCAAAACATGTAATTGAAATTCGGTAAGTATTTACTACAGTATTAAATTTAGTATAATATATGTCCTAAAATTGTAAATTATAAATTACGAATATATAACCGACATATTAGAGATTGATATTATCAATATCTACTATCACATACTTTTATTGTAATGTTCTTAGAAAAATCAATTTTTTAATTAGTCGTTGATCATCTCGAAGTTCACTCTATAATTAGTAAAGCAATGTGATATTTCTGTATCCAACATAACGCTAGAAAAACATTTTTTAAAATTTATTTTATTAAAATTATTATTATTATTATTATTATTAATTATCATTATTACTATTGTTATTATTATTATTTATCATTAATATATAGTATATTATATACGGGTAGATGTATATAATAAATGAATCGACTCTATTAGATTTGTTAATACATGAGTGAAACCGTTAATAAATTGATAAGCTTCAATCTCTATGGATGTGTAAAATTAAAATAGGATTTATTGGAATGAGCTGGAATTAAGACATTCTACCAAACATAATGATTGAACATTATTCTAACTCTCAAGAAAATCAATTATTGCTATGATAGATGTGCTGACTATTCCAACCCACGTTCCCACAACATAAGGGCCCTTCTAAAAAGGAAGTGGGCAACACTTTAAACAACTTAAATTAATTTAAAATAAATAATTAATTAAATGATCCCATCTCTCTATTTTAAAAATCAATTTTAAATAATTATTAACTGTATAAGTCCCATATTTTTAAAAATTAAAATTAATTTTCTTAAAATTTAGTGCTCTATAGAAATGCGACACTTTCTATGGGACGGAAGGAGTAATACTCATCCGTCTCATCTAACTTATCTTATTTCTTTCCGATACAGAAATTAAGAAAAGAGATTAATTGTGTATAGGGAGATAAGCCCAAAAAAAAAAAAGAGATTTTATGCAGTAATTAATTTTTATTAAGAAGCAAGTCAAGAGGAAACCCAAAAAGCAATACAAAATAAGTCAAACCGGACCAAGGAGTATTCATTTTGCTAATTAGCTCTTTTATTCAAGGTTTGTTTGGATGTCATTTTTGAAATTTTTCAAAAATATTTGGGCAATCAATATAAATAAATAACGACAAGTATCCCCAGGGGAGGTTTTAAAACTTAAAAAGTTGGAAATGTGGTTTTTAACCATTGGAGTGAAAATTAAGAAGTTAAAAAAGTAAATCCAACTCGTTTTATTCAATTTCGGAAATTGTGATTTATGCTAACCTCGTTTTTTATTCTTATTTCCAAGATATAAATTTTATTATTATAAACTAATTTAGAAATTAATATAAATTTGTAAATAAATTAGAAATTAAAATATGAATATAAATTAGAAATTAAATTGTGTATATGAAATAGAAATTAGAAATTAGATTGTATATGAATTATATTAATGATGTTGTATGTATAGATATATTTGTGTATATATTTTAGTGGGACTCATAAAAGTTGGTTTTGTAGGTATATGATTGAAAAGAAAATGTTAAAAAGTTAGTAAGTTTTAAAAAGGTGTTTTGATGAAGAAAAAAAAAGAAACATCTAGATTGTCCAAATTTATAATTTTAACACGCTACTTTATATAGGTCAATTAATTCACGAACTTTCAATTTTTTGCAATTTAAGGCATGCTCTGATCCTCAAATTTTTCCGACCGCCACAATACTGGCTTGGACGGAACAACACATTTTTTAACGTAAATATTTGTGCCAATTAAATCCCCAAATTTCAACGGTTTTGCAAATTAAATCACCAATGTTCATGTTCTTGCAACTTAAGATATTAAAAAATACAGTTATTGACATCCCACTAAATTTTATTATACAAATAAGATTAACAAAATTAAATTTCATTTTTTTCCGCATAGAAACCGAAATTTGATTTACGTAAAAATAACAAATCATAGTTCCAGAAACTTCACTAACATTAGATTTCATAACGTCATTAAAAAAAATTCAAAACATCATTAGATTGGGTATTATATTTATAAACGATCTATAACTATGAAAATTAGTAGTGTTAATCATCATTAGATTGGGTATTACAATTTAAAACGACGTTGTTTTGATATGTTCATTTGGACGTAGCAAAGGGAACAAAAATTAAGTATCAAAACATATTTTAAATTACAATAAATTAAAATTTATAACTTAAATTGACCAATGTATATACTAAACGTATTAAAATTATAAATTCAACTAAATATATAACTTTTTTTCGCCAAAACTCCTTTTAAAAAATTGTGGCGATTGTTTGTTATAGCATCCGAGCACCCTTAATACCAAGGCCACCGACACACCCACACACACTATTCCTTCGTCCTCTCCTCTCCTCTCACCGACTCACTCTGCTCTCCTATTTCTTAGCTCTGACACATGATTGTTTCGTTTTTCTTGAATTCTGTTTGTTGAAAGCCTTTGTTTTTCCTTGGTTCTGCCGTAAGAAATAAATATCACTTTCTTCCTCTCCATTCTTCTCATGGCCGAAAAACTAAGCACCCTCCCGTTCCCAATTCTCTGTTTCTATCAAAACTCGATCTCACTAAGAGTCCTCCCAAATGATAATTAACATGGTAAGAAGTGAGCTTTTGATGATAATCATTATATTTATGTTCTCTTAATTTTGATTTTGTTATGTGGATGAACACATGTTGCTAATTTCTTGGATTTCGATACCTTCAAAGCTCTGTTTTTGCTGGAGGATTTATTCCTATATCTAATCAATTAATCTATATATTTTGTAAATTTATTTAAGTTACGTTGAAAATATTAATTCCTTATCAATTTCATGATTTAATAAATAAATGATGTGACTTTTTGCCAAATAAAGTTAAGTCATTTAAGTTGTGACTCTATGAATGTGTGTGATGTAACATTAAGATTGTTTGGTATTGGTAACATATTTGCAATAATTTGGAGAGAAAATCGATTTTGGTCCTTATCTATATCAGATTTTGGTCATCTAATGTGATAATATCCGATTTTGGTCATTTAATATGGTAGTGATCGATTTTGGTCCTATAACTTTATAATATGTTAGATTTGGTCCTATAACTTTACAAACTGTTCGATTTTGGTCATCCGATAGAAATTATCAAACATGAAAGACATATGGATTTCACACTTGTTGAATGACTAAAATAAGTTATTTTGTAAAGTTCAATAATAGGCATTGATCTAGTGAAATGGATGAGTAGGATTGAAGGAAATATATTCCATTTTAGCATTTTTTTTAGTAACAAAATAGGCAAAAAGGTTAAAGTGGTAATTTTCTAGCATTATTTCATTCAAAAATTTGGAAATACCCCTTCTTTTCCCTCCCTCCATTTGGAAACAATCCCTCATTTCAAAATACACAATCGAATCCCCTTTCATCGATTCTCTCTCAAAATCGAAGCCCCTTTCATCGATTCTTCTCTCCCTTCCTCAATGAATCGACGCGAATGTTATGTTCGTGGTTAGTTACTCCAACAATTCGTAATCGACGCGAATCGTCGAATCTCTATTCTAATATATATTTGGGCGACGGACTGCGAGAAAAGCCATATTGAATGAGGTAACTTGGGCGATTCTAGTTGGAATTACAACTTGTGCGATTCTTCGAGGAAAATCCATCTTCAAGCAGGAAATTTTCCCAAAAGGTATTTGGCTAAATTTGGTCTTACAATACTGTATTCGAACATCATAGGGTTTAGTTAGTATTTCGAAATTAGGGTTTGGGATTAGTGGGTCATTTCGAAACGATAGTAATCAATTGAATGTATGTCTGAAAAACTAGGGTTCATAGGAAATTAGGGTTTCAAATTGGGAGGTTGATTACTCTTATTTTTGTATGGGTACTTCGTCTGCAGAATCGTGTGTTGTTATATGCACATTATCTATTTATTATATGCACACAAACTTGTGATTGACAAATTTTATATCTGGAGAGTTGTTAATTCATATGCACATATTTTTAATTTCTTCTGCACATTACATGTAATTTCTTCTGCACATTACATGTAATTCGTATGCACACCGTAGCTGTACCTGCACACCATGCGTGTTTCATATGCACATTCATTGAATATTTTTATGCACATCTTCTGAATAGATGGCAGTGAAGAGAAAGACAGCATGTTCAGTAAGTGGTTCGAAGGGTGAAATGAGTTCAAAGAAAAGGATACCGAGGTAAAAACTTCAAAGATTAGGAAATGTAGTTTTTAAATGATTCATAGGATTTTAACCTCAATCTGTTATTAGGGCAACACAGAGTGGACAAATGGCAGTGATGATGAACTATATAATGATTTAATTGACAATTTTGAGGTATGTATGTTCTGTTCTGTTCTTTCATCATACATGTTCTGTTATTTTATGAGGTAAATACAGGTTCTGTTATTTCTGTTATCTTTTTCGGCATTGGTATTTCCTTCATTTAATATGCAGAACTAGTAGTTTTTATATGCACATTAATGTTCTTTTATACGCACAACATGTAGTCTGGGACAAATGAAGCTGAAAACTTGGTGCTTGAGAATGAAGTGGGTGTTGGTACAGAAAACGTGGTGGTGGACAATGTAGTTTCCCAGGGTGGTGTTAATAAAGGGAATATAGTAAGTCATTTATTATTGCTTTTATGAGCTTTGATCGGGTCTAACTTATTCTGTTACATGCACATTTTATGTATGAATCGAAAATATAGTAAGCAATTGAATGTATGTATGAAAAACTAGGGTTCATAGGAAATGAGGGTTTCGAATTGGGGGTTGATGACTCTAATTTTTCCATGGGTATTTCGTATGCAGAATCGTGTGTTTTTATACGCATATTATCTATTTTTCATATGCACACAAACTTGTATTTGAAACATTGTATATATGTACAGTTGTTAATTCATATGCACATATTTTTTATTTCTTCTGCACATTACATGTAATTCGTATGTAGACTAAGGGGGGATTAGGACATCATGTAATTCGTATGCACCATAAGTGTACCTGCACACCATTCGTAATTAATATGCACATTTATTAATACTTATATGCAAATCTTTTGAACAGATGACAGGGAAGAGAAAGGCAGCGGGTTCAGTCGGTGATTCGAAGGATCAAATCGGTTCAAAGAACGAAAAACGCGGAAAGATAGATTTGAAAGGGGGGAATGTGGATAGGAAAATGAAGGACAAGTTACATAGCACACCGAGGAATACTATCAAAAGACTGTCCTTGGGAAAAAATTGAATGTGGAAAAGACTTTGTTAGATTGAGTTGTATTGATGAATTTGGATTTTTGGTTTTTGACAACTGATGAATGTTGATTGTGTTGTTTTGGATTGTAGCCTAGAACCATACATTAAGTATTTTGATGAAAGTAGCACATCATGCTTTATTCTTTGTGTATGAACATTGGATACTCTGTAAATGCATATTTAATTAACCATGTCTGCACACATTAGGTTGTTACAAGAAACGCTAGTATGAAAAATTTATATCATACGCACATATCATTCAAATCTTATGCACATAGTGCATAAATGTTCTGCACATATACAGATGGTAATCCTAAGTCTTCTGTAAAAATATAGAATCTTCGAATTATTTAATGGGCATATAATGATCACTTAATGTGCATATAATGAGCACTTAATGTGCATATATATATGTATATATATATATATATATATATATATTCAGTGTTTTGAATAAAGCTGAACATGAAGCTTTATTGTATGCACATTTGGTGATATGTATATGCACATTTGATAAAAAATGTATGCACATTTCATTGAGTGTCGATCATCTCAATGAATCCGGAGCAGAACATCGATAAAAGTCTTCAGCCAGTTTCTTCTTGCTGCTACCATCGCTGTAAAAAATAGAGATATGCATCAATATCATATCTCTAAGTTTAATTCGTCCGTGTAGAACACATAATTTCATAATAGCCACTTACTTATTTATCTGCGAACCTAAAGTAAGATTCGAATATTTTTCAGTCAGAAGCTTCAAATCAACCAACAAGTCAGCTCGCAAATCATCACTAGAATCAACCAATCCAATACATCTATAGCTCTCGTATAGAAGTTCCCTACAAGGCACACGGGGCTATACACCATAGACGTTTTTTCGACAAAACAATCGTCAAAACTTCTTTCAACCTCAATATCGCCATCTTCCAAAGAAAGGAAAATCGAATCAAATTATGCTTCAAATAATACAAATTCGACTTAGATATCAATAACTTACTATTCAGAACCCCTAAATCGCATCAAAACAGAAATATAATAACAAAATCAAAAAACCCTAAAAAACATCAATATCAAAATTAAGGTATAATGAGGGAATATCACGAATTTCCGACATCACAAATAAGAATCCACGCTATCAGAATACAAAAATTCACGAACTAAGAAGGGAAAATCGATTACTGAACTTACCCATGATTATTGGCGCACAAGATTTGCCTGATTATTGGCGCACAAGATTTGCCAGAAATTGAAGACACGAAATGGCTGGGAATCGTTTTACAGTAACTTCAAGTAGATTACTGTCGAATTCGAGATTCTCAGCTCTCGATTCACTATTCTGCAGAAATCAGAAGGAATCATTCAAGATTCATGGACGAACTCTCTCTCTCGGTGGAAATTTTCTGATGAGTGAGGAGAATGCAAAATAACACAAACAAATTACTTTCATACCCTTAATGAAAGTTTTTTAAGTTAAAAAATCATTTTTTTCTCCTTCAATCCGAGCCACACATCAAGAAAATAGAGGGATAGATATTGTTCTCCTTTCTCTCAATAAGAGGGTGTTCTCTTTTTATCCTTCCTATATATATATATATATATATATATATATATATATATATATATATATATTATAAACTAACAATTTTTATTATTAAAACGAGTTCAATTTTGATTATGCAATGTAGTTTCTAACTATTTTGGGTCTTGTAATTTTAAAAGTGTTTATTTTTTGTCATGAGACTTTATAAAATATCTTATTTTAGTCATGCAGCTAAGAGTGTAGATCATGTGTCTTTTTTATTCGATATTTTTTAATCAGATGACCGAAATCATACACTTTGTAAAGTTAAAGGACAAATCGAACACATTATAAAGTTAGTAGACCAAAACTGAACATTGCTGTGTTAGAGGGTCTAAATCGGGCACTATATAAAATTACATAACCAAAATTGGACACTGCCACATGACCAAAATTGATAAATTTTCAAATAAACAACCCTTCAAAGCTCTGTTAATGTATGTGCATATTGTTTAAATTTCGACTTTGTTTAGATGCTAAAGCCCAACTGACTTGCAAGATTTGTGGAATATTAATGAGTTTCTCCTTCCACTATGTGGTCCGTTGAATCTGATTTCACTTTCTCTCTTTAGCCTTAGTGAAGGAGTTTTTAAGTGCCAAAAATATGCTTATATGGAAATTAGGAGGCCTATCATGGAAGATTCGGGAGCTCAAGTTAAAACCTTATACACAACTCTCGTGTTTTGGCCGCGGATAATCCATTTCTAGACTGCCCAAGATTTGTATTGTAGTGACTTCTATATACTGATGGTGTTTGATGGCTCATCCTTTCGAGTTGTTGTCAAATGGAAAGGAATCCCGAGTTGATTGCATTAGTCCCAAATGGGAAAACTCCGTATCTGATTATATGTAGAAAGATATGAATAGGCAATGTGTCGGATTTGTATACACATATATGCATAGAATTTTGTCAATTGATATATATTCCCTCCGTCCTGCCCGACTTGTCTGGTTTCTTTTCGGCACGGAGATTAAGATGAGTGGGTGGTTGTGTGTAGATGAGTGAGCGATTGTGTATAAAAAAGTAGGTCCCACAAAAAAAAGTGGGAGTTTGTGTAGTAATTATTTCCCTTTTTAGGAAAAAAGACAAATCGGGTAGGACGGCCGGAAAAAAAATACAAGACAAGTCGAGCGGGAAGGAGGGAGGTAGTAGTAGTTATATCGATGTCCTTCTTCTTCTTTTTTACGAACAATTGTGCTTATGTCTAGATGTCTTTTCTTTAGAATGTTTTTACAGAATCTTTGTTAGTGATCACGATGCCCAAACTGTTAGTTCAAGTAAGTCATTCGAGATTTCTCCTCGTGAGTGTTCCGACTTCCTATTTTTTCCAATGGGTGAATCAAACGTTGTAACCAAACGATCCAATTGAAAGGTTTGTATTCTTTCTTTCTTTTTTAAAATTATTTAGGCATTCGAATAATTTTGTTTTGAGTTCTCGCATGCTTTCTATTCTCTCTGAAGTTAGTTTCATGTTCGAGATTGTTTCTTGTGGTGATCTTATGGTCTTCGGTGTTGGTTATTTCACATTCTGCGCTTATGTTTTTCTTTTATCTGTATTTACTTTCATATGCTAATATTTACATGTTATCTGTAATTTCATTGTTTGCATTTTTGTGTTTCATTATCTATTTTAATTAGAGATGTCAAAAAATGTTCGAAATGGCCCAATCCAGTGGGCCAGCCCAACTCACCTGTAATTTGGGTAGGGTTGGGTTTCGAATTTGAAGACCCAAAATGAAATGGGCATAAATGGTCCGACCCAATGACCCAATGGGTTGGCTGAGCTTCGGGCCAAAAAAGCCCAATGGGTTACGGGCCAAATCCGCCCACTAATTGGTTTTACTTTTGGCCCTTTTATACGTATATAATATCTTGCACTTTGTAATTACATAATAAAGTAAATATTGATTACATCAAAAAGCATGAATTGAACTAGAAAGAAAATGATCAATCATGATATTAGCAATTGCGAAAGGGGAAGTGAAGAATGATATTTAATTTTGACAAATTGACAAATTTGGTCCCCAATGTTTGTCACTTTGGATGAATTGGTCCATAATATTTTTTTTAGTTTATTGGTTCCCAATATTTGCTAATTTGGATAAATTGGTCCTTCTGTCAAATTTTAAGTTAATTAAGTGTTAATCATAGGGGTATTTATGGAATAAAAGTTTCAGGGACCAATTCATCCAATTTTTAAATAAAACCTTAATTTTTTTTTAAATTGTGATTTTTTTCAAAAAAAATTAATTTTTCAAATAATTTTTTATTTTAAAAATTACTTTTTTTCAACTAATTTTTTTTTATTTTTTTTTAAATAATTTTTTTGTTAAACGAAAAAAAATTAATTATTTTTTGAATTAAATTTTTTTGAATTTTTTTTTATTTAAATAAAAATAAAGTAAATTTAGATTAACTAATAATTTTGCATTTCACGGTGAAGGAGGGGAGCGGGTCAACACAACGGTTGGGGAATGTGTTATGTTCTTCGAGGAGAGGAGCAGCTGAACGACCCGAGAACATAACACATTCCCCAATCGTTGTGTTGATCCGCTCTCCTACTTCACCGTGAAATGCAAAATTATTAGTTAATCTAAATTTACTTTATTTTTATTTAGATAAAAAAATTTTGAAAAAAAGTTAATTCAAAAAATAATTAAATTTTTTTCGTTTAACAAAAAAATTATTTAAAAAAAAAAGAAAAAAAATTAGTTGAAAAAAAGTAATTTTTAAAATAAAAATTATTTGAAAAATTAATTTTTTTTCGAAAAAAATCATAATTTAAAAAAAAATTAAAGTTTTATTTAAAAATTGGATGAATTGGTCCCTGAAACTTTTATTCCATAAATACCCTTATAATTAACACTTAATTAACTTAAAATTTGACAGAAGGACCAATTTATCCAAATTAGCAAACATTGGGGACCAATAAACTAAAAAAAAATATTAGGGACCAATTCATCCAAAGTGGCAAACATTGGGAACCAAATTTGACAATTTGCCTTTAATTTTTATCGATGTTTGTTACATTAGGATGCTTTAGATCTTCGACTATGTCAGTAGAATATATATGAAATATTAAAGTTTTTCTGGTAGTGTTTATCCATTATGATTTGCAGTTGTATTATTCATCATCTGAAGTTTAAACATACCTCAATTGTTTGCGTTTTCCGAATTAAAGAAAAGTGCACTTTATTTTACATAAAAAGTGCATCTTATTTACATTAAAAGTGCATTTCATGTACATTGAAATTGCAATACTTAAAATTCAGTGGATATATTGACTTCTATCCTTTTGTTTATTCATACAGAAAGTGCTTCGGGCCATTTTTTAATTGAAGATGTAATCTCAACCTTAGATTATCTTAATCCAATGACCCCTATCCGTTCCTAATTGCTATGAGATCATAAAGGTTTGTGTGTACCACTTTTATATATATCATTGTGTGTACCATTCCACAAAGTTATTGATATGTGTTAAATATGACCCACTTGTTTTAAATAAAAATTCCACATATCAATACCCTTGTTGTGTGGTACACACAAGGGTATACAAAAATGACTATGAAATGGGTTGCTCACACTAAAACCTACCCTTATATTTATTTACTTGCTTCTCAATTACGCTACAAATTTTTTTAATTGCATTTTTTTTAAGATATTTCTCACTCTCTCTCTTTGTTCTTGTGTTGGCGTGTGTCTATATCAAATTAAATTAGTATTTAGTGTACAACCGTCCGCAATAACACTCGCAATATGTATTTACATAAAGGATGATCAACGGAGATACGAAGACTAATCCATATTCTTGAGATGCATCGGATCGGAAAACCCTATTTGAAACTATTGTAGTCATAGATAATAATAATATATACTATTTTTTTAACTAATATGGGAAAATTGAACATGTATTACATTCAATTGGTGATTTTTTTAAAAAAAAAGTTAGATATAAATTATATTAAGAAAATTGGACAGCAGATTATCAGATATCAAACACACACTCACACTTAATTAACCAACAGAAAATGATCTTGGAATCTGCAGTCCAATTTTGATTAAAAAAAATCGACAAACAGATATATTTGCTTTTTCTTATTTTATTTTATTTTTTTTACTACCCAATATACATAATATTTTTTTTATTCAACTAGCTGTGAAAATTGGACACCTATTTTTTGATTTTGGTTTAAAGAAATTGTAGTTGCTAGGAAGTAGGAACTCATGTTTGATATAAATAAATACTAGAATGAAAAAGTGAAAATAATAGATCCGAGGATCGTTTGCATGTATCTAAATTCTAATCCTTGTGTAAATACATAAAATGTAATTAATCAATATACCGATTATTCGATATTCCGGGTATATATAACACTGTATTTGAGAATTGATATTTTCGTATGTTTTACGACTCATCCATCCTGAATCAAAATCCTAATCTTCGAATAAATATGAATCCCAATTCTGCTGGTTTATGGAGTTCTTCCGTGTATGGGAAAAGGGACGTGGCTACAAATGTGTTAGCAATCCTCGAATCAATATGAATCCCAGTTCTGCTGGTTTATGGAATAGGAAAATGTGTCGGAAGAAAGCAATCCTCGAATAAATATGAATTGTAGTATTAAAAAATTCATTTTACCCCATTCAATTAATTTAAAGTAGATATAGGGATAAGATGAAAAAATTATAACTTATAAGTTGGTGAAGTTGGGTTTTACCAACTACTTATTCATCTTAAACTAAAAGAACTTCACATATTTTAAGTTGCGCAAACACTTAAAAATAATTTTTCTTAAATTAAGTTATATATAAGTAGAATAATTTAATCTAGTGCAAACACCAACAGTCAATTCAAAATTGAGGATATAGTACTCAGTAGAAATTCTAGCCAGGTCTTGGTTTCGAGTGATATAGCTTAAACTTTTTTTAAGTGCTTAAATTAAGGAGAAACTGGTAAAAGTGGTTTATTAGATAATTTAGACGTGTTTGCAAAAACTGCTTAAAAGAAGAAAAAATTGAAAAAAATAGTGTTTGCAAAATTTTTATTATAGTAGCTTATTTTGTGATTTATAAGTAAAATGTCAAATAATAGCTTATCCAAATTACAAATATGCTATTAAGTTGGAGAAGTTGGTGAAAATCAACTTAACCAACTTCAACTTAAATATAGAGAATTTTTCCGAATTTAAGCTATTGCAAACACTAAAAAATAATTTTTTCTTAAATTAAGCTATAAGTTAAATAAGTTAAGCAGTTACAAAGACCCAAATAGTGCTTCTGTTAATTCTACAGGCTTCTATTCTATCAACCCACAGATACATTTGTTCTTATTTATATTTTTACTAATCATTATACATAATAAATGTTTTTGAGTCAAATAGCCGTGGCTTCCGCTATGCGCACATTCGGCCATAATTCAATCACTTCAATTTGATACATATATTTTTTTTATTTTGGTTTGAAGAAATTGTAGTAGCTATGAACTCATATTTGATAAAAATAAATAATAGAATGAAAAAAGAAAAATCTTCTAAGGGTCGTTTGTACGTACATGTTTCTAAATTCTAATCCTTGGGTAAAAATATGAATCCCAATTCTGCTGGACTATGGAGTTGTTCTAATCCTTGGGTAAATATAGTTTCAACACTATTTCTTCTCCCTTTATGTTTTCTTCCTCGCTCATAGACTCGAGGAGAGAAGAGCTCGGTAGCGCCTTACTCCGATCGCGCGTTCTGTGGCTGGGTTGGGGGAGGGGCCTGGAGTGATGGAGAAGAGAAAGAGATTAATGAAAGAGGGAAGTGGTTCTATTTTCGTAGATCTAGACTAAAGAGCTCTTGAATTAACTCTTAGAGAAAAAGAAAAGCATAAAAATAAATCAATTTAGAAGGTCTAAAATAAAAATTCAACCTTTTAAAAAATCGTGCTACATGTTGATTGTTGGGAAGGGAGGACCAGCATCAAACAAACCCTTAAAACCCTACGAACAACACTGGCTTTATGCCCATCCAAGAAAGCCCAATAATATATTTTTAATTGCAACTTTATCAGTGGGATACTCAAGTAATCGAAAATATCAGCCTAAATTATATCCTTTCGCCCATTAATTAATGGATAGTATAATCAAAGAAATCTCGTGTAATGTAAAACAGTTTAAGTTTTTAATTTAAGTTACTATTGGTTACTTTTTAATTAACTTAGTCGAGATGATAAAATTAATTAATGTTGATAGTGTTGTTTAATGCATCAGCAAATATTTAACTTATTTGATGCAAATGTTTAAACAATTAGCGAGGAGCATAGTATGCAGATAATGCTATGACTTTTAAGGATCGATGACTTTTAATCAGCAAAATTAGCAAATATTAATCACAATCAGTTCGCCATTACTAGTTACAATTAATCCAAGTCAATCACAATCCATCTTACTAAAATTAAAATCTTCAGTAATTCACTTACCGGACTCATGCGTCTTCTGCAATTGCCCCAACTCTTCACCTCTAAATCTCTCTTTTTTTTTGGATTTAGGAGGATTTAGGAGCAATTTGATTTAAGAATTTAAATGTCATTTTAACGCTCCCTCTATCCCGTCCTTAATTTAGAATAATATTATAATATAATCTAGCGGATCATATTACTTTAGATCACATTTATGTACACACGGAGATCAGGTCGAATGGTAGGGAGAGTTCGAGTAGCTTATATAGAAAAAATATATTTAATTTTGATCTAATAAAGCTAATTTTCACAGGTTTCAAACAATGCTAATCGTCCTGAGTTAGTTGTAAAATTTGTATTGTCGAATATATTACAATTGCTATTTTTTCCCCTAAATGTATATGATGTAACTCTATGGTGAAAGTTCTGCTTAACCTAGCACTAGTGGCATAAAAAAACAAAACGATGAGCGCGGTGAATAATTTTTAAATTTCGGAAATTTACTACTTGAATATTTTTAATTGTCGCGCTTTAATTTTTACGTGGTGTAACGAATCCTGAATCAATATGAATATATGATTACAGCTCAATTGGGCTTCATTGAGGAATCCTCATCTGAAATGAAATGAAATTCTCTTTAAAACCCAAATGAACGTTAAACCCTAGATTTTAGATTTTCACAACAATTAGATGTCTTCGCTGATTATTCCTCCAGGTTTTCGATTCGAACCCACGGATGAAGAACTGATCTTTGGTTACCTAATTCCGAAGAAAGAGGATTCGCTGTTGTCGTGGGATTGGATTGCGGAGATGACACTTTACGGCGAGAATGCGGAGCCGTCGGCGATGTTCGGCGACTCCTCGCCGTACCGGAACACCACGCAGCCGATTTACGCGTTCACGACATTGAACAAGGCGTCGGAGATGCGGATCTCGAGGAGCGCCGGGTTGGGTACGTGGACTGGGAAAGGCAAGCCGGAGAAGATCTTCAATTCGGGAACAGGCGCTGTCATTGGATATACGAGGAAGTTCTATCACACCAAAAAGAAGGGTTCCGATGATGATCCCAATCAGTGGACAATGATCCAGTACTCTCACAATGGGGATGATGATAATTTACTTGTATTGTGCAAGATTACCTCTACAAAGAAATCCGAAAACCGCCGCCGTCATCCGCCGCCGCAGCCGCATTCTGAGGTGCTTGGATTTAATTATATGCCCTATATATATATATATATATATATATAGTAACACAAATCCCAAGATCTTTTCCAATCATTCCCACCCAATTAAAAAAAACCCTTCCTTTTTGGGAATTTGGTGAATTAGTTTCTGCAAATCATAAGATAAACAAAAAATATTTTATAGAAATTATTGGATAGTTGTTAGTACTAATTTGAGCATTTTATTTTTACCAGACTGAGACTCCGGTGGTTGATCATACCGGAACTTCGGCTGCGCCAGCTACTAATAAGAGACCTGCAGAAGAACAAATACAAGAAGAAGAAGGTGAGCCCAAGAAGCTTAACTCTTACTCGGAGAGTTCGCCAAACATTTGCCATGACCAGCAGACTCAGCAGCAGCAGCAGCAGCAGCAGCTGATTGATCCGACTGCGGATCTGGAAGAATTTGGCGATCCAGGCAAGTTCTTCATTGCTGACTTCCTATAGAGATGGATAAAGATTCACGAATTGTGTGTTGTTGTATTGCTCATATGCTATGACCTTAATTTCTTGTTTTCTTTGCTCGATTTCTACATGAGTTTCTTGTTTTCCTCGTCATCCACCGTTCCTTTCTGTCCATCTCCTACCTAAGGAGATTTTTTTGTTTCCTTGTCATCCACCGTTCCTTTCTGTCCATCTCCTACCTAAGGAGATTTTTTGTGGTACTTCTCATATGGACTGTAAGTCATTTTTGTTGGTACATTCACAAGTGCTTCTTCACAAATTTGGTAAAGTGCAATTGATCTAATATAAAGGAAATTAAAGGAAAAGGTTAGAATGCAATTTTAAAGATAACATAAATGCAGAATCCACAATATGATCAACAATAGGATGCTAGGGTTTTCGAAGAACACGCATATAAGTTAAGTCCTGCAAAGATACTCTATTATGTTTCACTAATTCTATATATGTATGAGTAATGCAATCAATCGCAATATAATATAAACTCTATTATTCCACTAAGCCTCTCCAGACCATATAAGGGTGAAGGGTTTAGTTAAGATATGTCAGATTGCACCAAGTATACAAATGGAACCTAACCATACATGTCCTCCGATTATATCTTCTAAATCGTCAACACTAACAATCCACCCTTATAAGTACATAGAAACTCTATATAAAATCATTCACAATCACTAAAGTGTATAATAATAAGGCACATAATAGCATATCATGAACTTTGGGTGCATAGTTTATCCATGACATTAAGATTATAGAATAATTTGAAGACATTAATCTGTTTATAAGGACAAGCTAGACTATTTTCCTTGTGCATTTGCTCCATGTAACAATTTAACAATCCACCCTCTAAAATGAAATTCCGGCAAGGTTAGGGTTATTAATGTTTCAAATCACTTTTAAGTTTGTATAATACGTACTTCGTTTTGTGCAATTTATCCACTAGATCATTAGTTTTCTCCAATTTACCGTTGGACTATGAAAATGTGCACTAGCTTTTTACACCAAGATATCAAAAACAAAAGATCCAGTTTTGGTTTCATTTGACATGATAAGTTGGTAAATCAAAACAATATCAAAAATAAGATAAACCATTTTGACATGGACATAACAACATCGCACTAATGCTATAAATTTTGAGAACCCTAAGTTAATACTATAATGCATTAGTTGAAAGATGAGAGATTTTACCTCATTTTGTGAGAAGAGGAGACAAAACATTACATGAAAAACAATTTCATAAGATTAAGAGGACAAATCGCACAAAGCTAATAGTTTAGGTGATAAATCGGACAAAGGTAAAAGCCCCTTACGACGTTACCAACCCGATAAATCGCACAACACGATAGTTCAACGGGTTTAAAGCTTTTATCTAAAGATTAATATAGAATTAAATACCAGACAACTCCAAACTTCCTTAATCTATTTCAAGCAATTAAACCACCGAATTTAAGGAACAAAATCCACACCCCTGCCTTTTCAACCTAAAAATGAGATCTCCAACATAAGTAAAAACATTACCCTAGTTATTCCTATTGATAATAAGGGTAGAGAACACAGAGAACATCAGCCCTGGTATGAGTAAAGCCTTTCCGAACTAAATTGTTCAAACACAAAAATAAATGAATCAATCAGATCTGCCAAATCCAATTAAAGTTGAACGCACACGAGCATAATTTCCCAAAAAACACCTCATCTTTGATCAGTCCCGATCGTGTGAACGCGTCAAGCACCAGCCAGCATCTATATAACTCTCTGGGTGAAGTTGTCCGATTTGAACCCGGAGGATCCTCCCATCTTGCCGGAAAGTTGTCCGAATCGATGCAAGCATTCAACGAGTTCAATCTAGAACCTCACGTAAGCTGACATACTGCTCGAACTAGACGACGTGTGGAGATCAAATAGAGCAGCACCAAATGGCTAGATCGGGAGTGATCTTTTATTTCTTTTGATAGGATTATACCAGGAAATGGTTGGTTCAAGCTTTGCCCGGCTCCTGCATATAGGAAGGAGTGTTGTAAGTTTGCCAAATTCCTACCTAATTTCTATCTCTGAGATGTTTGGATTTTTTAAAAATTCCATGGACATGATTTGATGTAGGCATCGCTCTTTCCTTTGTCCTCCCACCTTTTCCTTTTCATAGACCCCACCACGTGAATCCAGCAACTTAATTTGTAAGCAAAGCTTAGCAAAAGTCATTCTTTATAATTTGTTGCGACTAGCGATAAGTTACAATGACGCCCCCAAGATGACATTGAGCAAAAGGAGAATTACAAAAATAGGCATTCCTTTAATTTTATTTGTAAAAATTGGTACATTGTGTATAAATTGTAAAAATATACAAAATCCTAATTTTTAATATTTTAAAATGGGATGATTGAACCTAGCTTAACCTCTTTACTCTGCAACACGTACTGTCAACTTTAGTTTAAAGTGAATGTTTGATTTTGAGAGAAATTGATTACACAATCATTTAATTTTTTTTCTCCCTTTTCAATTTATAATGCATATAGGATATATATATACATACACCATATACAGACACCACAACACAATATTCATCAATTATACACCACGATACAGTATTTTAAATTTTGATTACACAATCAATTATTTTAATTTTGATTTATGATTTATTATTATCTTTCAAAAATAATAAAAAAATTAATTAGGATTGATATTATTAATAATTTTTGTAGTATTCATCAAGATAAGTGTTACGCCATCGATACACAACGTAAACGCTCGATTTCTCCATAGTGCTTAGATTTTTCAGGCGTTGGGATACCCGTTAGGATGCGGTGCACGTACATGGAAGCATATGTACCGCAATTTATCTCATCTAACTGCTCATACTGTCATTCATTAATGCAATAGAATGGACAACACCTATGTTCCGGTACGAAATCATCGCCATTTCTAGCAATCCAAAATCCGGCATACTGTAGTAGCTTTGACAACAAATGTGTCACTGATCTTAGGGTAATGACTCTGAAGTCCCGTCCTTTTTGGTCCATCCTATTCCACAATGAGTCATACAACTCGATCCTCCATTCATCAAGGCAAATGCGTATGGTTACCCAATGCTCAGGTGACACGTTGCACACTGTGACAATCTGAAACATTGAGATTTTTAATTAGACATTGAAATTGACAAATTAACATAATTGAATATGATAATATTAGAATTACACTTATATAGCTAGTATTGAGACAAGAACGAATACGTTGTACCAATCCTAAGGGAGGGCACCACCAATGATAATCCGTGTTATGCTCTAAAACACCTGAATAAGGATTGGCCACGACTTTTTGCCATTGCGCATCGAGAGCAGACTACAAGAAATATCATATTACATTAATATTCTTAAGTAGAAACGAAAATGGAAATGAGTATAAAAGTGAAACTTACGAAAAAATCAGTATCAAAGATGATATAATTCTCCTGATTGACACTTTGCAGTAATCCCTCTCCGAGCCCCAGTAAGTGCCTCATTGTTGATAAATACAAGTCTATTATCTATTGCACCATATGTAGAGATTATAACATGTTAGTGTTCGAACACAACTCATAAAGGAAAAAGGAACTAAATAACTTACGTCAGAGGTCATCTTGTATCGAATATCTTGAATGTTGTCGAAGAAGGTCTGGTCCAATTCCCAATTTGAGGAAGGAACACGACTGTTTTCTGATATGGAACCCGTCCTCCAAGCAGTATATCCTCGGAGAGCTTGTCGATAATTGAAACTGACTTCCTTAGTCGGCTGTCTAACTCTGTTACTTACAGGCTGCTGGAAAGGCGTCTTCACTAAAGCAGAGGGTTTCTTTTTTCGTAACCCACGCCCGTATTGAATATGCTCTTCGTCGCCCAAATTTGTCTTTCCAACTACATGGGCAACAGTTTGTAGAGGCTGGACATCAAGGACGGTATCGGTTTGTGGGGGGGGAATCAACAGGTGGCGATTCAATAGGTATCACAAACTATTTTATTTCATTAATGGTTTCTCATTATATTTCTACCTCATTATAATAATTATTATTACTAGTATTTGATCCTAAAAATTTGTATTCATCTACCCGATCATAAAAAAATATTTTAGTCAATCACCAAAAAGTTAAGGAAAAAAAAATCACCTTAGCGCTCGTAAAAATTGCCTAAGTGCTCGTTTGAAAAATCTAAGCACTATGGAGAAATCGAGCGTTTACGTTGTGTATCGATGACGTAACACTTATCTTAATGAATACTACAAAAATTATTAATAATATCAATCCTAATTAATTTTTTTTGTTATTTTTGAAAGATAATAATAAATCATAAATCAAAATTAAAATAATTGATTGTGTAATCAAAATTTAAAATACTGTATCGTGGTGTATAATTGATGAATACAGTGTTGTGGTGTATGTATATATATACGTGGTGTATGTATATATATATATATATAAATTCAAACATTCACTTTAAACTAAAGTTGACAGTACGTGTTGCAGAGTAGAGAGGTTAGGCTAGGTTCAATCATCCCATTTTAAAATATTAAAAATTAGGATTTTGCCTATTTTTGCAATTTATACACAATGTGCCTATTTTTGCAAATAAAGTTAGAGGAATGCCTATTTTTGCAATTCTCCCTAAGCAAATATACCCTCAAGTATATTATAGTGCAAAAATATATAAATCTTCAATTACAATTGTGCTCATATACCCTCAACTACTTAACGTCGTCACATGCACCTTTAGTTTATATTTTTAGGTGTGGATCTCGTAAAAACCTAGATTTAACGTTACAACTGCAAACTATATATAATTCTTATATATTTTATGCAAAAAAATTGTAATTTTACACTTTTACCCTTCTACATAAAACATATAAGGATTATGGATTATGTAAAATTCTAGATTTTTTTTTGCATAAAATATATAATGATTATGGATAACAAATATAAGGGTCATGCATGATTCACAGTTCTCGCGTTAAATGTAGCTTCCTACATAATCCATTCCTTATATATATATATATATAGAGAGAGAGAGAGATGAAGGATCATTTGAGAACACTAGCTTATTGAGAGAAATAAGAACAACATCCAACCATCCATTTATTAGATGTGTAGCCAAGATCTTAGGAGAAAATTTTCAATTTTCTAATTCTTTTTTAAATCATTAAGGTTATAGTTGTCTTTTTATCTTTTATGTTATTGAATCTTTTTTAAAAATAATTATCTTCATTAATGAATGTTATTGAAGAGAGAGAGAACCTCACGCCATTTTTCTTCATTCTTCTTCACTCGAAAAGTCGTCTTCATCGTAGGGATTTGTTCATAATTTATTTCTGAGTTGCCAGATCTCGCCAATGAAGGAAAATACTTCATCAAATGGGTAATTTTTTGTTTGATATTTCTCTTTTTTTGATTTCGCTATTGGATGAGAAAGTTGTAGTCATCCAAGGCTTCGATTTTAATTCATCGATTTTTCTGTTTGTAGCAGTCGGAGATTTGATTCTGAACGATTTATCCGAGATGGGTAGTTAATTGTTGAAATCAATTTTGGGCGATTAATCCTAATAGTTTTTTTTTTCCGATTATGGATAGGGCATATAAAGATGATGTACCCTAAGCCTCCAATTTGACAATGTTGTTGATTTTCGCTCGATTAGCTTTTGAAGATTTAAGATATAGCAGAAGTGTTATATGTTGTTGAATTTTGATTAATGATAATATATGTGCATACATACAGGCGATAAATGTGCAGACAATTAAGGAATGATGTGCATACAGATAATGTATATGCATTTCAACTCCGGTCTCGTTTATCCTCACATTTTGATACTTTGTCGTTTCCTTTATCTGGATTTACTTCTTATTATGTGACAGTTTGCAAACTGCAAAGTCCCATGTATAGTTTTGCACGTGTGCAAATATTTTCTAAATATATGCTTGAGTTGTTTATTTTTTCATGATGGTTGACATTTGAAAATCATGGACATGGATCCTTATTTAATTAATTGTTGTAGTTTTCTATCCAATTTGCATTGCTTATATTTATTCTTAACTTACCAAATTTGCAATCGTAAATAATGGCAAATTACATAAATGTGCAGAGCAAATACTATAAATGTGCATAATACATTCCTTAAATGTGCATAACAAATTCGGACCATCTAAATACAAAATAACATAGGAACCATGTGCATTTAATATATATTAATGAATTTATAAGGGCTGCTACTACTGCCTTAATTACAAAATAACATAGGATCCACCTTCACAACTTTGAAATATAAAAACATCAATCAAGTAATATTTTCTCCACGTCTATATTTCTTCATCGGATCACATTCTCATAGTATTCTCCTGCAACTTCAACCATCTGCTCACTTATCTGGTGATGAGGCCATGTCAGAGTGCAGTGCAGTATCTAAGCATTAGGATTGCAATTTATTTATTTGAATATTTTGTTATGCCACACCGCCAAGTCCCTACACGTAAGAAATAATTAGTGTGCAGATAAATGTTATGAAATGTGCAGAGAATTCTACCTAATTTTACCTAAGTTCTTTCTGTTTCAGTTTGTTTTCCACTTTTCTCAACCAAATTCTTAATAATATTCATGCATTCATTCACTTTGTTTCTTTCACCTTCTGCAACTTGCTCAGCATTTCCATTTTCATTATCATTAAGATAATCATCAATCTACCATTTGCGCAAATAAGAAACACTCAATGTGCAGAAAAATATAATGAAATGTGCAGATAAAATTAATGAAATATGCAGCAAAATGTACTAAAAATTACCTCGAAATTGTCTATTGCCTGATTATAGAGCTCATCATCACAAACTTGAAGTGCGTGAACCACACCCTTATGAATGTAACAAACATCCAAACAATGTCATAAATTCAGAGTATAAAATATCAAACTCATACCTTCGATTCAAGAAATAACAAGCTTCAAATTCGATTCTTCACAACTAATTGAAGTCACATACCTTACATTCACAAAATAGCTTTGAAACTTTGAATCGAATCAAAGCATGTATACATAAAAAAGTTCACATTGTGCTGATAACAGAATTTGTAGAATTCGGATTCAATTTAAGCACATTCAAAAATGTGCGTACTCCACCTCATGGATGTGCATACTTAAATCACACCTTGTGCAGAAAACTCAATGTGCATAATCTTTCAATCCAATGTGCATAATCTGTCAATCCCAATTACATTTTGCAGTATATCAATTCATAATCCAACAAAAAAGCCCTAGGCTTCTGTTTTCTGATTAAGCAATTTTCAATTCAATTTCTAAGTCTACTGCGCAAATCCGTGAAATAAGAACAAATCCGTGCAATTTATCAATTCGATTTCAAAGTTTATTAATTCGCGGCACATACCTTTTCAGAACACACTGCCTCCGAAAACTTCTTCGAACTGAGAACACCTTCGAAACTGCTTCAAGCGTCGCCTCCGAAACGTTGTGCCCCGCGTCGACGAACAATAATATCTTCTTCAAAAGTCTCCTCTGAAAACTGCTTCAAGTGTCGCCTACGAAAGCTTTGACAAGCGTCGGCTCCGAAACTTTTTCCCACGTCGACAACGAAACGTTTTTCAGCCGTCTCCTCCGAATCCTGCTTCACGCGGCGCATCCGAAATCTCCATTTTTGAGCGGCGCATCCCAAACGTTGTTTAGGAATGATAATGGATGGTAAAAAACCCTAGCCCCTTTTCACTCTTTACCAAATGAATAATAAGCACAAATACTACCCATTTTACCCTTAATGAGAATTTTTGGTTTAAAAAAATACTAAATGAAATACATTTCCAATTGAATCTACACCATCTATTAGTCAAGATCAAGGGTAGTAATTTATTCTTATTTCTCTATGTAAGGGGTGTTCTCAATATAACCCTCCCCTATATATATATATATATATATATGGGAGAGTTCAATAAGGAACATCCCTTATTGAATTATTGAAGGAACTAGGAACACATCCTAGCCTTTTATTTTGAAAATATATGGTATAGATTGAAGAAGATATTTTGATTTTTTAATCTCTTATTTGACTTCATGAAGGATATAGAAATCATTTGTTTCTTTTAATTTATTTTTACATTATTTTTTTATTTTAATTATTTATAGAGTGAATTTAATAAATTTTTTAATTTTTTTATTCTTATTTTTTCGTTCTCTGATGCTCTAATTTTTTCCTCGAAATATCTGTGCACACTTTAGCCGTATAAGATTTGCACTTTATTCGTATTTTTTATACACTTATTTAATTTTCTAATAATTAAGCAACTATTCCACACAAATCAGTGAATAAACGTTATTTCTGGTCCTTTTTTCTTCTTTCTTCTTCATGTTTAATATGAAGAATTCACCAAATTAAAGTGCAAAAAGTTTTTAATCAAAATGCATACAATTTTTAAAAGTGCATATAATTTTAAATCAAAGTGCATATAGATTTCAATAAAAGTGCAGATGATTTATAATCAAATTGCATACAATTTTCAAAAGTGCATATATTTTTAAATCAAAGTGCATACAGATTTTAATAAAAAGTGCAGATGATTCATAATCAAAGTGCATACAGTTCCTTAAATTGCAACAAAATATGAAGGCCGATGGTGGCAGATTTGGTCGAATAATGACAGATCAGAGGACGTCGTCGATAGATCCAATCCGATCTCTACAGATCTACAGATCGGAGGAGGAGGACGATGGTAAATTTGATCGGATCGTGGAAGATCAGAGGACGGTGTCGGAGATCTAGTTGAATCTATTTAGATCTGTAAATTGAATCTATTCAGATATGTAAATCTGAGGACAATTGCGACGACAGATCTGATCGGAGGAGGACGGCTACGACGAATCCAGTGGCGGGGAGTAGTTTCTACGGTGAGAAGAATCTGGATTGGGGAGTATTTTCTGTTTGAGATAGAAAGAAAGAGAAGATAAAAAGAGAAGAGAGAGAGAAGGCGGTCGTGAGAGAACAGTAGGAGAGAGAATAAAAGATGATGTTATAGAAGAGAGAGGACCTAAGGAGGTCTTATTATTTATTTTTGCATTTTGTACTATATTATCCTTATTAAATCAACAAAATATAAAATTTATTTTTTAATCATTAATCTAATTATTAATCTCAGTCATCCATCTCATAAAATAAAGGGTGGTAGATTATTCCTAGTTCCTTCGATAAGGGATGTTCCTTAATGATCCATCTCATATATATATATATATATATATATATATATATATATATATATATATATTTGGAGGGAACTAATCAATAATGAAATTACAAATAAAGCCCTAATTCATTTGGAGCACGGAGAGAAGATGGTATTATACTGAGATAAATCTGCACTCATAAATGTAATTTCTTCACAAATTTGGTTAAGCATAATTGATTTAATCTTTCAAAAGTCTTGTAATGCTCTCGTTCTAATCCATATTAACTTTGATAACATGCATGTTTGATATAATCTACAACATACTGCACAATCACAATCACTTAAATATTGAAACAACTCATTCCATTCCATAAGTTACTTTTGATTCATTTTCAAATAATATATGGGTAACTTATTAGGAGCTTATGCGAAATTCACACATCGAATCCTAACTCCTACAATTTTTTTAAACTAGCATTTTTTATATGTATATTGTATAATTAATTATACTAATGTGTGCATCCAAATGCAATTAACTTATTAAAATTTAAGAACTTATACAATAAGTCATTTTGCTATAAAGTCCTTATTTGAGCTATATACAAAGGTTTTAAACGAGTTGACTATTGTGTTTGTGCAATTAATTCCTGAACTGATAATATGCAATCCACCCTGAACTATCTATTTTAT
This sequence comes from Lavandula angustifolia, assembly GCA_028984105.1. NCBI lineage: Eukaryota > Viridiplantae > Streptophyta > Magnoliopsida > Lamiales > Lamiaceae > Lavandula > Lavandula angustifolia. The sequence continues at coordinate 13,444,466 of CM054814.1, forward strand.
TGCAAGAGTAAAATTCCAGCAAAAATCTGGCTAGGTTTGTGTAACATTGTAAAAGACTTAAAGACTTTTAATTTTGTGCAATTTGGCCTTGAATTATGAAAACTGTTGGTCCGGAGACAAATATCAGGTGTAGAGGAGGGGGGGGGGTGAATACACCTGATTACCGTTTCTTTTTCTCGGTGAAGGTCAGCTGAAGCTGTTGGTTGCAACTGATGAACAGTGCCAAATAAACTTCGATCACGGGACAGAGTGAGTCGGCTGCGAGCTCTCCCTACCGACTTTTGTCAGGACTTGGACACAGATCGGAGACTTAAGTGTGCGGATAAGTGTGGGGCCCGGAGTTTGTGTCTTTTTGAAAACGTGTTTTCGCAGATTAAATTCTTTTGGCTGTGCGATTTTAGAAATACGTTTTATGCAAACTTATGATTTTCAAAGGTTTGTATGCAATAAAACAGTAAAGAACACAAGCAGTTTAACGTGGTTCGGATGCGCAAGATCCTACGTCCACGGTCCTGAACAGAGCAGGATAACTTGTTGATTAGTCCGAGCAAGTCTCACCAAGGAAACCGTACGCACGTGACGGATCCTTCTAAGTTATAGTCCTTAGCGACTTTACAATTCAAACCTAAGTTCGAAAGGGAGCGAAAACAGCTTCTCCAACTAATGAAGGAGTTCTTACAATAAAACAGTTCACTAAAAATGAACTCCTTCGAATCTAAGCTATAAATCTGACAATGAGCTTAGGTAGAGAAGAAAGGGATCTAAAGACTCTAGAGAGAAGAACCACAAAAATATTCTAGTAAATGCAGATTCTTCGCTGGATGTTCTGATTGAGTTGCTAGAGTATTTGAGAGCTTGAGCAATTTCCCTTTTTAATTTCGTGCTTCGCGCTTGTGGAGCTTTGAAATCTTCTCTATTTATAGCTGTGAGCTATGGCATATGTCCGTTGGAGACGACGATGCCACGTGTCACATGCTTCCAAAGAAAACGGCCATAAATTCGAACTTGTTGCGGCGGGCGGTTAATTACAGTACATGAGAGCGGACTTTCTTGTTTGGAGCGGGTAAGGCGTTGTCGGCTTCTCATTGGTCGAGGTTTGTGGTTGGTGAGAATGTTAGAGTTGACCGTTCAAATAACCTCGTATGATCTTCTGCTAAACTTTCGAAAAGACTTAAGTAGTTGAGTCGCTTTTACGTCGGATCTGATGACTCGCAAAGTCTCTGTCTTCTTCGACCGAGTCGGGCGACAAGGAATGTAACTTCCGAGTAAGTCGGTTGGCGGCTAACGAAGGTACCGGACTTGCATGAGTTCTTCCGTTGATGACTTATCGGTCTTTGGATTGGCTTCTACCGAGGTCTACTCGGTGATGATCAAGAACGCAAGCGATTACACCGATGACGTGGGGTTCGAAAAGTATCTTTGACGTAAGATCGGTTCAACAATTACCCCGTACGGGGACTTAGACAGGAATATAAAAACGATTACAACAAGTCTAACCTATACATCAGCTAATCCTAACGACACACTAAACTACTGATATCAGCTCGGTTTTGGGATCTTTAATTCCATAGTACTACTATGATTTCCCCCAATTTTCTTTTAACCACGAACAGCTGAGTATCATCTACTGACTCATATCCAACAATTTCCCCCTAATTGATGATGCCAAAACCTCTACTTCTAAACTCTAAACATCTTATAAGAAATGTTAACCTACTGACAGCAATTTCCCCCTTAATCTATCTGAGGAAAACAGACTGATATGATGACTTCAAAACATCAGCAGGTGAGAGATAGGCAAAATCAGAGAAACTGATTGTGAGTGTGTGTCAGATCACTTAGTGATCAGTTATGAAAACACAAAGCAAAATGTTGTAAGACAATGAGTAATTGTCTATCAAGCAATAGGAACGATAGCATATATGATCAAGAAATTACAGGTTCCTATCACTATTACAAAAGAGTAGAGAAGAGAAAACACTACTGACGCCTGAAGCCTTGAGTGCGCTTCTTGAAATCGCCAGATCGTCGACGGGGAGGTTGCAGACCATAGTATAGATAGATTCTCTTCCTCAGTGTCTGGACATCCTCGTCGTCTTCAGCTAAGTCGACACTCAGGTCAAAGCGATAAGCTGCAACTCTGACCTCATCCTCTATTTCCTTTATACACAGAACTCCGCGCGCAGTTCTAGGAGGTGGGATGCGCCTGAAAGCCGGAGCTCTGAAAGGAATGTTCTCTCTCTTCATAATCTCCAGAAGTTGTTCCCTCAGCTCAGAGTTATAAAAGAACAAAAACTCGTCAAAGACTTGTTCGATAGTTTGCTCACTTGGATAGAATTTTCATACGTAGTAGCCTTTGATAAATTCCTCTTTGAGCTCTTCCCATTGATCATTAACCAGAGCAGGAACCCATTTATCAACATGAAGCACAGGGTCGTTTTTGACATAAGGCGCTCTTTTTCTTGATCCTCGTGGGATTTATCTTATGGGATCAACTGATGGCTTTTGAGATAGGCTCATCATCTTAGCCATATCAGCCATTCTCTTCTTCTCTCGAAGAGCCGCTGCCCTATAATCTCCTTTCCTCAGGTTAAGGCCTCGCAGCGTGGCTTCCCACGTGGCTCTATCTTCAGCTTCTTGCTCGGGTGTAAGATGAGTCCGATAGTGACTACGAGCGATAGCTTGACTCGTAGTAGAAAGAGTTTTTGCGAACTCCTCCTGAGCCTTTTTCTTTTCTTCGTACACAGACTCTTGCTTCTTCTTTCCTCTGCCCTTAACAACTTTGCCCTTAGGCTTTTTAGCAAGTTGAGCTTCTTCCAGCTGTCGCTCATGGTCCAGCTTGTCTTGTAGTTTTTGGGCTACGCGGAGGTCGAAGGCCTCTTGTTCCGCTTTAGATTTGAATTTTCGGACCGGGGAGGAAGGAGGAGTAGTAGCAGTAGCAGTCTCCTTCCCCGGCCTCTGCGGAGGAGCCTGTTCTTCTTCAGACTCTTGCTCAATGAAGTGAGCAACATCTTCTATGTGGGCAGCAGAAGATGAGATGGGGGTAGGTTCTAGAGGAAATTCAAGTAGCATAACCCCTGAAGTATCTTGAGCATTAGCAGTTGAGAGTTGTTCTGCCTGAATACCTTCCCCCTGAGTCTGAGTATTAGAGGGTCCTTCCTCATGACCACCCTCTATTATTTGGACATCAGCCATATCCGTGTCAGGTTCTTCCTTCATAACACCTTCCCCCTTTTTGGCATCATCTGCCTTAGAGAGTTGGGTACGGATGGCTTGAATGTCTCTTTTCACATCGTGGACTGAATCCTTAATCTGAGTCGCTGTGGATTCGAAGTCCTTGACGAGATCGCAATATAATTCCCAGTCATTTTCTTGATCAGCTCTTGATGTTTTAAGCTGTGCAGCTGACTCCTGACGGAGTTTCAGCAGAGCCTGATCCTGCGATTCTGTCAATTCTTTCTGAATAAGCTTCAGAGCCTCTGCCTGTTGTGTAATAACTTTCTGAAGGCTAGAGGTGGCAATCTTATTCCTTTCATCGATTTCGAGCTTAACAGTTGCAAGAGCTTGAGTTAGCTGCTCTGAAAATATCTTCTGCTGATTCTAGAGCAACCTAGCGACTCGAGCTTCTAGATCGATTTTACGAGCCGCTAAGGCCGCCTCAATAATCTCCTGAAAGTTGGGTTGAGGAGTAGGTACTGGAGTCTTTGAGATGCCAGCAGCTATTCTGTCTAAGCTCTGTGTCTGAGCCTTAGTATACTTTGTCCACTTCAGATGGACGTCCTTAGCCAAAAGTCTGTTTTTCTCTCCTTGGCGTCGAATGGCTTTATTTACAGACTTTGAGGACACGGAACCGATAGGTTCTATCTGGTACGAGCTGGTTCCGAGCCTCTGCTCAGAAAACGTGAGGAGCTGCTCCCTACTGTACTTCGGAGCACCTTGAGTATCACCTGATGTATCAGGAAGTGGTGATTTGCTCTTCTCACGGGGAGTTGAGCCCTCAGCAGAGCCTCCCAACTCTGTATCCTTGGGTTTTTGATCCTTCCTCTGATGGTTATCATCATCATCTTTCTTATCATCAGCAGGAGGAGATGGGGGTGGAGGAGTGTTACCGTGGGTCGACTCTCGCAAGCTTAGAAGGTAAAGCATTGCGGCTCACGAGATCTTCAAGAGTAGCTAAGTCAGCTGGTTCTCCGTACCCTATTACTTCTTGTAGCTTCTGCTCCTCATCGAGCATGTAGATGACTGAGTGGGTTTTGATTATGTCTTCTAGAATATCCCAACTCAGAAATCTAAGAAGCATTTGAACCCTAGCCCTGATGGCTATGTCGACTAAATCTGAGTGCCCAGCGATCTCATGAATATGATCGTGTACGTCAGCTACGGCACGGAGACGAGTGGTGAGAATAGCTGTCCACTCAGTCGCAGTCTCCTCAGTCGGTTCCCTGACGTCCGACTGTGTCTCCTCAGAGCTAATTACCTGGACTTTATCTTTGAGGGTCGCACCCTCAATGCCAGTATCAGAATCTAAAATCTGCTCTTCTTGAGTAGGAGGAGGAGTGGGTTCAATAACGAGAGGGGTCGAGCAAACGAGACCTCACCGGTCTAGTCTTAGTCAGCCGCCTCTTCTTAGGCACTTCGGTATGCGGGGGCAGAGCGGATGCTGCTCTCTTCGGCTCAGGTGGCCCCTTACCGATAGACTTCTCAGTCGCTGCTTTAGTCTTGAACTTAATCAGTTTTACATCGAAGAACTTAGAATCGGCAAACGACGAGTGCCTCGAACGAGTTTTCTATGAGGACTGACATCTTAGTCCCATAGAGTAATTTCCCTACACTGGCTAACTTCCTCTCTCCAGTGGGTAGGGTAGTGAACTTCTAGGCTTGGGCCTTCATCTCCAAGACATAATAGTCGGCCCAGTTCACTTCAACTCCATCATCTATCGCCATCATCACCGAATCCTTGGCTTGGATAATTGATCATATGATCCAGTGAGCTCGTTAGGATATGAGAGACTATGTAGGCTAGTCCTCTCGTATTGGGGAGCAGAAGGTTCTTCTGCAGAGGCGACTTGAATGATATGTCGAGCGTCCGCGAGAACTTATGAACATATGCGTTTATCTCCTTCTCCTTGTATCCGATAGGAGAAATACCGAGTCCGGAAGATCAAACGTCGGCATCGGCGCGTCTCCGACGTTGAAGATTCTCCCGAGTAGTATCCCAACAGCTTCGATCTACTTCCTTCATATAGACGAAGGAAGATTCCTCGCCTCCGCACGCGAGTGACCTCCAGTTGTAATAAACTTCTACCACTTGCCTAGGTAGATAAGATCTCGGGTGCTTCGTCACCAGCTCCTGAAGACCAGAACGCTCCAGAGCATCAAATACGGGTTCCAAGAAAGAGATATCAACTTGTCGGAAGGCCAAAGTTGGTTCAAACTGAATCCTGGATGCCATTATCTCCTCTATATTCTCAGGGACTTGAGATGTCGCCATTGAAATCTGCAAAATAACTTGTTAGCACTTGAAAATAGAGTAAGTTAGTAAGTATTCAGTAGGTTTCAATACATTACCGAGTACTAAAGAGCTTTGAGAGATGCAAAAGCGAGACAGTTAAGATGATTTTTGAGAAAGAAACTGAGCGCTTGAAAATAACTCTTAAGTTGAAAATGGCGAAAAGTGAGGAGGAAGATAGAAGATGAAAGATTTATATATCTGACTGATTATAAGTTTAGATCCAACGATCTTATTTTTAATCTTTCAAATCTATAGACGGCTGAGATTAAATGTTATAAAAGGAATGATTACAAAAGTCGCCTCAAATATAGACTTACATAATAAAGGTAAGTGAGAAGACATGCATTAAATGCGCGACAGACAACATTAATTACTCAGTTTATGCGAATGAAAAAGTTTCCTACTGACCTTTCCTTAAGCTTATTAATGGCGGGAAATAAATGCACATTAACTACTGACTCCGTGCGACTGATATAATAAATGTAGACATGCTTCTGAAAAGAAATTAAGTATATGATACTACGCAAACCTCTTCAGCTGAACTTTCGATCAGCTGGTTACCGTTATATCGCAGGAGGATGATTGATATACTGATAAGCATGTTCCCCCTTGCTGTGTACAGTGTGATTCTTCTCACTGAATCACTGTGCGGAGTCTACTGACTTGTCGTATGGTTCCATCTACTGATACCAGATATTTCCAATTGTCTCCACGGACTGCTATCAGTAGTTGTCTTCTACTGATGCATTTCAGTAGGATCCAGTAGACCTAGCTCAACTGATAATTCTCTGAATCTGTTCTCAGCTAGTGGTTTGGTCAGTATGTCTGCCCTTTGTTTGTCAGTATGGATCTTCTCCATTCTAATATCCTTCTTCTCGACATGGTCTCTGGGGAAGTGGTGTCGAATATGTTGGGATTTTGTATACGGGAAGCACTTCTGTTTAAGGACCGCTATGTCTAAGAACGAATTTACTATGAGTATGTCACTCAAATCTTTGGTAGCGGTCAAAGAAGTTATAGGAAAGGGCAAGAGTGCTCAAGTCTTGAATATCCCTAGTAGTTCAAGGAATCCTTCGAAAGGCGGAAACCAGAAAAAGAGCAGAAAGGGTGGACAATTCAAGAAGAGCAGTGGGAGTAAGAAGACGGTCCTTATCGGCGGCATGCGAATGCCAAAGAAGAAAGGAAGGTTCTTCAATTATGGTAAGAAAGGACACTGGAAGAGTTATTATCCAGATGTCAAGGCAAAAACAGAAAGAGACGCGAGTCGCTCTTGTAACTGAAATTGTTATGGTTTCCTCTTCTACCCACGAATGGGTAGTGGATTCGGGGCAACTGATCATGTTTGTTCCACCTTGCAAGGTTTCTTGCAGAAAAGGCAATTGAGCAATGGCGAGGTGGTAGTCTCAATGGGCAATGGATCGAAAGTTCTTGCAATTGTCATTAGAGATTTACATCTATCTTTTGATAGTTCTGTTTTAGTACTTAAAGATGTTTAATATGTGCCTGAGTTTAGGCGAAACATTATTTATGTTTCAAAACTCTGCACCATGGATGGTTATAAATCATGTTTTGATAGTGAAGTTTCTATCATGAAAGACGATGATTTTATCTGTGGTGGACCATTAAACGGATCTTTATATACTATTACTTGTAAACCGCGTAATTATGTTAATATTGCTTCCTCATCATCAAATCCTAAGAAGAGGAAAGAGTCTTCTAAGGTAAACCAAACTTATATGTGGCACTTAATACTAGGTCACATCAATCTTAACAGGACTTAGAGGTTGGTGGAATATGGATCAGTGGAGTCTCTCCAAGATTGAACCATTTCCAACTTGCGAAACCTGTTTGGAAGGAAATATGATGACTAGGCCTTTCAAGGCAAAGGGTTATAGAGCCACAGAAGTATTAAGTTTGATACATTCTGACTTGTGTGGGTCTATGTCTACACAAGCTCGTGGAGGGTATGAGTACTTCGTCACATTTACTGACGATTACTCGAGGTATGGATATGTTTACCTTCTTCACCACAAGTCGGATTGCTTTGAAACCTTTAAGGAATTCAAGGCAGAAGTGGAGAGGAAGTTAGGTAAAGAAATCAAAACACTGCGATCTAATCGTGGTGGGAAATACCTATCCAACGAGTTCAAGGACTACTTGACAGAATGTGGGATTACATCCCGGTACCGACAAAGACGGCACGCCTCAGCGAGAATGGTGTGTCGAGAGAGAAGGAACCGAAGTCTCTTAGAGATGGTTCGGTCGATGATGAGTTATGCAACTTTACTAGTTTTCTTTTGGGGATATGCCCCTAGAGACGCAACATACTTGCTGAATCGTATGTCTTCCAAGTCGGTACAAAAGATCCCTTTCGAGTTGTGGAGCGGGCACAAACCCGGTATGCACCACTTAAGGATTTGGGGTTATCCCGCTTATGTGCTTGAATAGGCGAGGCCGACAAATTGGAATCACGTTCGAAGTGATGTTGTTCATAGGGCATCCGAAGAAAACGAAGAGTGGATACTTTTATGATCCTAAAGAACGAGAAGATCGTTGTTAGCCCTAACGCTCGGTTCTTAGAAGAGGATTACACTAGTAACCATAAATCTCGAGTCGACATCATCCTTGAAGAATTACAAGGTGGTCGAGTTCCACTTGAACGGCCCAGATAGTGCAAGATAGTACTCCACGAGTAATCGCACAATCTGTTAACACACTCCTAACACCGTTCGACGTAGTGGGAGGGTGATATTTACACCTGATCGGTATGTTCACCGGGGAGACGTTTGATTATCTCCGGCGGATGAACAAGATACCGTGGATCCCCGGACTTACAACGAAGCAGTGGGAGATGTAGATGCACCATGGACTCGAAATTTGAGTCCATAACTGATATGGATGTATACGAGATCACTGAACTACCTGAGGGCTGCAATGCTATTGGTAGTAAGTGAGTATACAAGAGAAAGAGAGAGCACCGAATGAAGAGATCATGGCATTTAAGGCCAGGCTAGTGGCGAAGGGTTTTACCCAAAAAGAAGGTATCGATTATGAAGACACCTTCTCGCCTGTAGCAATGATCAAGTCCATTCTGATTCTCCTGGCCATATCAGCTCACATGAACCTAGATATCTGGCAAATGTATGTCAAAACCGCATTCCTAATCGGTCACCTTGAAAAAGGTAGGGACATCTACATGAAACAGCCAGATGGTTATGTGAAGGAGGGCGAAGAGCATCTAATTTGGAAGCTTAAGAAGTCTATTCATGGACTTAAGCAAGAGCAAGATTTCCGGTTATGGCACCAGCGTTTTCGACGAAGTAGTCAAATCCTATGGATTTATATCCTGTCCTAACGAGGTGTGTGTAACGTATTTGTGTTAACGGATCAGTGGTGTTTCTTGCATTTTACGTAGATGACATCCTTCGCATTAGCAATAATGTTGAAGTGTTATCAGACGTACAGACGTGGTTATCCGAGCAGTTTCAAATGAAGGACTTAGGTGAAGCTGCTTACATCCTTGGGATCAAGGTTTTTCGAGATCGCCAGAAAAAGGATGTTAAGCTTGTCACAAGTGTCCTACATTGACACTGTTATTGCTCGTTTTAACATGCAAAAGCCAAGAGAGGTTTAGTACCTTTCAGACATGGCATTTTTCTATCCAAGAATCAGTGCCCTGAAAACGCCTGAAGAGATAGAAAATATGAGGCAAGTACCATATGCTTCCGCTGCCGGTAGCCTCATGTATGCGATGCTTTGTACAAGAGCAGATATCTCATATGCCGTAGGCATGGTCTCAAGATATCAGTCTAACCCTGGAAAGGAATACTGGACTGCGGTCAAGTATATTCTCAAGTACCTTAAACGGACTAGAGATTATAGGCTTGTTTACCAGTCAGACAGTCTAGTGTCTTTGAGTTATACAGAATCGGATTTCCAGGCTGACCAGTCAGACGAGAAGAAGTCTACCTCGGGTTATGTGTTTACCTTGGGAGGTGGAGCCGTTTCATGGAGTAGTGCAAAGCAGAAATGCATTGCGGACTCAACCATGGAAGCAGTATGTGGGTCGCGCCGTAAGCTTCGAAAGAGGCAGTTTGGCTCAAGAATTTCCTCCAAGATCTTTATATTGTTCAGAATTTGCCTAAGGCGATCACGATTTATTGTGATAATGCGAGTGCAGTGACAAATTCTAAGGAACCTAGATCTCACAAGGCGTCTAAACACATAGACAGGAAGTACCATTATACGAGTATTCGTAAATTGAGGTGACCTGGTGATTGACAAAATTGGAATTGAAGTCAACCTAGCTAATTCTTTCACGAAGAGCTTACCACTCCCGGCTTATGAGAAGCATGTTCGTGGCTTTGGGATGGTAGAGATGCCCCACTTAGGACTACAGAAACTTTTGTATAAGTGGGAGAAGATGTCGTGATAGATAGGATAGATAGCTAAGATATAGTTGGGTACTAGTTTGTACCTAGATAGCTGAGATATAGACACATTGTATACTAAAAGTTTACTTTAGTATAAGTGAGAGAATTGTTGGGATTTTGTATACTGGAAGCACTTTTATGCTTGTATACAATGTGTTTTTGTCCTTACCACTGTTTTATTCTCCTATCTGATAAATATGTATATTTGCACATGTTATCCTTTATCTTGTATAAAAGTTAGATTTGTGTGGTGTGTCGGGTATCACAGAAGACAACACAAATTGGTTGAACTGACAAGATATAAACGGTTAACACGTGAGACAACTTAAGGATGAAGTTGTCGGTTTAAGCTTAAGCCGCAGTTTAGATAAGAAGTGGCTTGTCTTAGCCGATTGTCTTTCTTGGTACACTTAAGGTGGTGTATTGAAGGATCACAGTGAGATGTGTTCTCCTAACTGACCTTAGTGGAGAACCAAGATCTCGGTGACTTAGCTGATCTTAAGCTTGGTAAGACTTCAGCTGAGTGCATTTGGCTATCTATCACTTTGACCTACTATGGTGAACGTCAAATGAGCGGCAGAATCTACGTATCTTGGGTGTTAGTAGTTATTTGTGGCTCAGACTGGTTGTCTGTATCTTGCATCCGTATCCTAGTAAAATGGGTTGATAATATCCCCTGAGGAACTCGAAAGGATTAGCACACTAAACCCGGCCGATTGATTAAGTTCAGTGAGCTTAATTAATTAACGGATATTTCTATCTTAAATACGGAGATTGATTAAGTCTAAAATACAAGCCCTTGCTCAAATTGGGATAAAGGGGTAAGTCAGCACGGATTCTCTAGTGGAATGAATGCGTGTTAATTAATTAATTTTGCTACGGTGAGCATGGATAATTAATTAATTGGAGGCCCTGCTTTATTTCTTATATTGGATCCCTGATCTGGCCCAATTAGTTGCCTAGTAATTTATTGCCTCTCAGAAATCATTATTAATGGATTAATGTTTTTTCACATTATTTAATAATGTTATTTATCTGGAATTAATTGGCTGGGCCAATTAATTGATAAATATTAGTAGCCCAGTAAATTAATTAATTATATTATGGGCTAATTATGTGGAAGTCCATTGGAATATAATTAAATTAATGGGCTACAAATATATTAATATTATATTGGCTTTTGAAGCCTATATATATTAGTATTCTGTTCAGAACAGAATACAGAAAAATCATAACTCACGCACGCGAGTTTTGAGAGAGACATATTTTTATTTTCTTCAGTTCTCTGACCACCAAGAGGAAGAAAAAGGTCGGGACACAGATCAGAAGATCTGACACGGGAGCAACAATCAGAGCTACGACAACATACGAAGGAGGAGGTATCGATTTCTTCCTTTCATATTCCTTCAGAATATCCACGTGCTTGCATCTCGTATGTAGAACTGGGTTCTGAGTAATGGCAATAGCACTGGTGGAGTCACAGTAGATGGGCACTTCATTCTTAATGATACCATAATCTCTCAGTTGTTGTCGAAGCCAAAGGATGCGGGCACGGCAAGCTTCCAGCAGCCCATGTACTCGGCCTCGGTAGTGGACGTTGCTGCCGAGTCTTTGTTTCTTTGAGAACCAAGATATCGGCTTGCTTCCTAGGAACCGACACGTTCCGGAAGTTGACTTACGATCTATCCCGCATCTCGCATAATCGGCATCGAATAACTCGTCGGTATTAGATTATCATCGGCGGGATACCATAACCCGACATCGGGTGTTCCTCTCGAGATAGCGCGAGAATCTTTTTAGGCGAGTCGAGATGACTTCGCTTGGGATCCGCTTGAAATCTTGCGCATACACCTACAAGCATAAGTTATGTCAAGTCGGCTAGTCATGTTAAATATAATAAAGAACCAATAATAGCTCTATAATCGGTAGAGTTAACAAAAGCTCCCTCTTTGTCTAGATCGATTTTAAAATTCGTATTCATGGGGATTTTTGACCGGCTTCTTTGGAGTCGCAGCCGAATCTCTTGAGAAGGTCTCGAGTGTATTTGGCTTGATTGATGAAGATTCCTTCGGTGATTGCTTCACTTGAAATCCAAGGAAATAATTCATCTCTCCCATCATGGACATCTCGAATTTCTCTTTCATCATCTTCTCGAACTGGCCGACATATGATCTCGTTTACGCAGACGAAAATGATGTCGTCCACGTAGATTTGCACCAGTAGGATGTCATCTCCCGACTTTATGTTGAATAGGGTGCGATCTATTGTCCCCTTACGAAAACCTTTACGAAGTAGAAAGTCCGATAGGGTATCATACCAAGCCCCGGGTGCTTGTTTTAACCCATACGGAGCTTTCCTAAGTGTCGTACACTCGATGTCCCTGCTGAAAGCCGGGCGGTTGTTCCACGTAGACTTCTTCCTTCAGTACGCCGTTCAGAAAAGCTGACTTTACATCCATCTGATAGACTTTGAAGCCTTGATGTGTTGCATAAGCTAGGAATAGACGAATGGCTTCCAATCTAGCGGCTACGGCAATAATGTTTCATCAAAGTCAATTCCTTCTGCCTGACTGTATCCCTTTGCAACTAGTCGTGCTTTATTTCTGACAATGACGTTGTTTTCATCTCGCTTGTTTTTGAAGACCCACTTGGTACCAATGACATGCTGATGTCTAGGTCTGTCTACAAGCTCCCAAACTTCGTTTCGAACGAACTGGTTCAGCTCTTCTTGCATGGCGATGATCCAGTCAGCATCATTAAGTGCGTCCTCTATCGACTGAGGTTCTTCTGTAGACAAGAAACAAGAATATAGTGAGCTTTCGCCTTGATTAAATCTAGATCTTGTTCTTATCGTTGCTGATGGATCTCCAATGATAAGATCTGAAGAATGAGCATCTAGCCATGATCGTCTGAGTCTGGCTTCTTCTTCTGATACAACTTCTGCAGAATCAGTAGGAGTGTTAGGCATTTCAGTAGTACTGTTCTGAGATTGCAATATTTCAGTAAGAAGGTTAGGATCCACTGAGTTTCCAGGTTCACAGGCATTTAGCTCAGGAACATTAATCGTTCCCCCTGAGTTTATATTCTCAGTAGAGGTCTCAGTTACCATTGGGGCTTCCTCATCGACCGATGTTACCTGTTGTTGATTCTGTTCAGGAGAATCAACTAGGTCACCTACGTCGACTGTTGGTTGAGTCTGAGTTTGTTCATTGTCTGACTCATCATCCCAACAATGCTGGATCTTTTCAGCTTTATCAGTAAGTCCGAGATCTTGTAGCTTGCTGCTGACATCATCAGTATTTAACTGTGTATCTTCCCTGTTCTCAGTAACAAATTCATCAAAAACAACATGAGGGCTTTCCTCCACACAAAGAGTCCGATAGTTAAAGACTCTGAAGGCTTTACTGACTCGAGAGTATCCTAAGAAAACTCCTTGATCAGATTTGCTATCAAAAATCTTCAGCTGATCTTTCTCATTATTGTGGATAAAGCAAGGATTGCCAAAAATATGAAAATAAGAAATAGAAGGAATTCTCCCTTTCCATAGTTCATATGGTGTCTTCATGTGTTGTTGAGTGAGTAGTGAGCGATTCTGAGTGTAGCAGGCGGTGTCAGTAGCATCAGCCTAGAACTTTGAGGGTAGTCCAGAATCTACGAGGAGCATTCTTGCTGCTTCTTTGAGTGTTCTGTTCTTTCGTTCAACAAGTCCGTTCTGCTGAGGGGTGCGAGCAGCTGATGTCTCGTGTTTAATTCCCTCTTTATCGCAGTATGTCTTAACTACTGAGTTTAGAAACTCTGTTCCTCTGTCCGAGCGAATTCTTTGAATCTTGATGTCCTTTTCCACACTGAGCTTCTTCAGCAGATTGGGCAACTCAGTTTGAACATCAGATTTATTGGCGATGAAGATGACTCAAGTATATCTCGAGTAGTCGTCAATAACAACGAGGGCATACTTCTTGCCTCTTATAGTCACTGGAGAGACTGGCCCGAATAGGTCCATGTGCAGCAGCTGAAGGATTCCATCAGTGGAAGGTGACGGAATAGGTGGATTGCTACTCTTTGTTTGCTTTCCCTTCAGACATGCTTCACAATTTCTGTCTTTAACGAACGATTCGTTGGGCAGTCGGAGTTCTTGGCTAGCTTGTTCATGGTTTTGAAGTTCAGGTGGCTGAGTCTCTTGTGCCATAGCCATCCTGACTTGTCACCAGATTTTTTCTGTGCTAGTAAGCAAGCCTCGGGTTACTGCGGTTTTCGATGCGCAACATAGATGTTTTTCCTCCGCGATCCTGATAACACTGTTTTCCCTGTTGATTTATCAACAACATCACAGAAACCAACGTCAAAGATAACTCTGTTAAGATTATCATAGAATTGACTGACAGAAAGGAGATTATGTTGAAGTCCTTCAACATATGTTACTCTTGGAACCGAAGCGCCCCAATGTTCGGCGTTAGTATCCCCTTGTGTAGCCTTTTTAGAGTTGTCTCCAAACTCAATTCTGGGACCATCTTCTTGTACATAGTTGGTTAGCAGGCTCTTCTGATATGTCATGTGTCTTTAGCAGCCGCTGTCCACTATCCATGGGTCCTTATGCACCTGTAAAACAGAAGCATCTTTAGGTACCCTTTGGTTCAGTTGGGTCCTTACTGGTTAGTGGGTGATTTCGGAACCCAAATCTGTCTCGGGACCTTAGAAGTCTGAGACTTCTTCTTCTGAACCTTGTCAGCTTTCTTTGTCCACAGGACTTGGAGATACTGACTTTCTGCTGATGATTTTGGGTTCAGGCGCTTTCTTCTTCTGAGTCTTAGCGCTTCTCCTGACCCTGGGCTCATAGTATTACGAACCGTACTGAGCCGGATGCTCAAACAGTGGCTCCTTGTACTGTTCTGCCCATCTGACCTTCTTGCTTCCCCCTGAGTTCGATCTCGGTATCCTGGGGCTGGAACCTTTGGTCAGTTGTTTGTTGCTGCTCGGCTGAGGTGAGATTACTTTCTGTTTGTTCTTCGCCTGAGGTGTGATGTCAGTAGCTTGCACCTTTCCTCTGACGAACCTATCAGTCAGTGCTTCTGAGCTTTTGGAGGTAGAAGCTTTATGGGTGTAGCCAAGGCCTTCTTTCACAGCAGTTGGCCGTTGTGCTCTGAGCATGCTTTCAAGTTTCTCCTTTGCTCCCAGATATTGTTCAGTCATCAGTTCTCTCCAGACCTCATCACTTCTCCTGAGAGAATCATAGTCCTTCTGTACATCTGAGAGTTTCTGACTGAGTTTGGCTATTTCAGTCTCTTTCTCCAAATTGTCCTTGGTCAGGACTGAGATCTGAGTCTCTTGAAACTGAGACTTAGTCATAAGAGATTCGATCTCTTTCTTGAGTCTCGCAACTAGATCCACTGACTCAGTAGAGACCCCGACAATCGAAGAAAGTCTCCGATTTTCAGCCTTTACCCGTTCTAGTTCTCGGATGGTTCTGCCTTGAACTCTGCTCGTCACTGAATTTGTTCCTCTAGCAGGTCGTCATATGCTTGTACTATGTCCATAGGGTCATCCGAGACCGAGCAAGTGTCGTGTGTGTTGTGTGAAGAGGAGGTTATATTAAGTTTAGAATTTACCTCAGCCTCTTCTCCGGCCATCGACACTTTGTTCACCGATTCCTCGGGATCCTTCTCTCCGACTTCAACAGCCTACGAATGCGGCTTCATCCTCGGGAAGAGTACATGAATGTATCCTCTTCAATTGAGTTGTCGGATATCTCTCCCGGCTATGTAGGCCCGCCTCTTCCGGGCGAATTTATCTCTTCGGCTCGCCGTTCTGCTCTTTGAGCAGCTGAGAGTTCGGGACAGTCGTACTGATAGTGTCCCTCCTTCTTGCAGTTGTAACACGTGGATGTTCTACTGGTTTTTTCAGCTGAAACTTTTGGTGGACTAGCAACAGGCTCCGTGTTCCTGCATTCAGTAGAAGTGTTAGATTCTTCCCTTTTTGAATATTCTTTCTTACCAGGGGGAGAATCTCTGTGATATTTCTTCAGCTTTCTGACTCTCTCCTTTTCTCTTTGGTATTTGAGAGCCATCGCGTGCGGTCGGTCGGTACGGACATTTCGAGATGTCTTTGTATCTGCAGCGAGCTCCTTGCCTTTGGAAGAAATCTTTTTGCCTCCGGTTTGCTTGATCGTTGCCTTGAAGGCATGATCGATTTGAGTGTCAGCTGGAGCACTGGAACACTTCTGAGGTAGACTATGCTCAAATTCCTCCATCTTTAATTCTGAAAATATAACATCAGGAGTTAGAGCATTAAGATCAGAGCGGCGTAAATAAGTAGCAAAAGGAAGCCACTTCTGTCGGGGTAGCGCTCTAATAATCTTTGTGTTCATCTCTTTGTTTGAGAATACTTTTCCCAGCCCGTTTATCACATTGACTTGATTTATAAATCTGACGCTCAGCTCGTCAATGGTTTCACTGGGCTCCATCGCAAAGGCTTCGAACTTTTGAAGCTCTAATTCGAGCTTGTTTTCTTTAATCTGAGGAGTTCCTTGGCTCGATGTGCCCGGAGCGTCCCAAAGTTCTTTCGCCGTTTTGCAGTCCTGCACCCTCCCGAGGTGTGAGTCACTGAGCTTTGTCAGTATAGCATTTCGTGCGACTCGGTCGAGGTTATACAGCTTTTTCTCTTCAGGCGTGAAGGCAGATTTGTCCTTGGGAACCTTGGGAACGATACGAGCACCTTCACCTTCCACTTCAGTGAACTGAACGCTGTCTATCATTGGAATGATGGGTCCGGTCTCCAGTACGTCATTCATGCTGTCGTGCAGTGACGTAAGGTGTGCCTCCATTCTTACACGCCATACCGTGAAGTTCTCTATTGAGAACATCGGCACCATCCTGATACCTGACATGTCAGACATTATGTGTACGAGTATAAGGATGAATGAAGAGATGCTTGTGCAGAGAAAACATTTTCAAGGATCAGTTCGAGAAGACTAGTATTTCAGAACAGGTGGTCAGTTGAACACCGTGAGCTCTGATACCAATTGTTGGTCCGGAGACAAATATCAGGTGTAGAGGGGGGGTGTGAATACACCTGATTACCGTTTCTTTTTCTCGGTGAAGGTCAGCTGAAGCTGTTGGTTGCAACTGATGAACAGTGCCAAATAAACTTCGATCACGGGACAGAGTGAGTCGGCCCATCGAGCTCTCCTACCGACTTTTGTCGGGACTTGCTGAAACACAATGAGACTTAAGTGTGCGGATAAGTGTGGGGCCCGGAGTTTGTCTCTTTTTGAAAACGTGTTTTCGCAGATTAAATTCTTTTGGTTGTGCGATTTTAGAAATACGTTTTATGCAAACTTATGATTTTCAAAGGTTTGTATGCAATAAAACAGTAAAGAACACAAGAAGTTTAACGTGGTTCGGATACGTAAGATCCTACGTCCACGGTCCTGAACAGAGCAAGATAACTTGTTGATTAGTCTGAGCAAGTCTCAGCAAGGAAACTGTGCACAGGACATATCCTTCTAAGTTATAGTCCTTAGCGACTTTACAATTCAAACCTAAGTTCGAAAGGGAGCGAAAATAGTTCTCCAACTAATGAAGGAGTTCTTACAATAAGAACAGTTCACTAAAAATGAACTCCTTCGAATCGAAGCTATAAATCTGACAATGAGCTTAGGTAGAGAAGAAAGGGATCTAAAGACTCTAGAGAGAAGAACCACAAAAATATTCTAGTAAATGCAGATTCTTCGCTGGATGTTCTGATTGAGTTGCTAGAGTATTTGAGAGCTTGAGCAATTTCCCTTTTTAATTTCGTGCTTCGTGCTTGTGGAGCTTCGAAATCTTCTCTATTTATAGCTGTGAGCTATGGCATATGTCCGTTGGAGACGACGATGCCACGTGTCACATGCTTCCAAAGAAAACGGCCATAAATTCGAACTTGTTGCAGCAGGGCAGTTAATTACTGTACATGAGAGCAACTTTACTGTTTGGAGCAGGTAAGGCGTTGTCGGCTTCTCATTGGTCGAGGTTTGTGGTTGGTGAGAATGTCAGAGTTGACCGTTCAACAACCTCGTATGATCTTCTTGCTGAACTTTCGAAAAGACTTAAGTAGTTGGGTCGCTTTCTGTCGGATACAGTAGACTGCAAAGTCTCTGTCTTCTTCGACTGAGTCGGTTGACAAGGAATGTAACTTCTGAGTAAGTCACCGGCGACTGCGAAGGTTCCTGGGCTTGCATGAGTTCTTCTGGCGATGACTTATCATCGGATTGGATTGGCTTCTACCGAGGTCTACTCGGTGATGATCCGAAGAACGCAAGCGATTACACTGATGACGTGGGGTTCTGAAAAGTATCTTTGACAGAAGATCAGTTCAACAATTACCCCGTACAGGACTTAGATAGGAATATAAAAACGATTACAACAAGTCTAACCTATACATCAGCTAATCCTAACGACACATTGAACTACTGATATCAGCTCGGTTTTGGGATCTTCAATTCTATAGTACTACTATGATTTCCCCCAATTTTCTTTTAACCACGAACAACTGAGTATCATCTACTGACTCATATCCAACAAAAACAGTCCTATAATTTAATTTAATTTACATTTTTCCATGAACAATATCAGATTATTTAGTATGATATAATTAAAGCTATAATTCTAAATAACATAAGTCAATATCAGATGAGAAATCTAAAAGGTATTTATATATTGGATGAGACATCTTACTCTCCTGTAGCCAACAAAAAACTCATATGCAATAAGAGAGAAAAATAGATGAGAAACGATTTCACAAATTGAAACACAATGGTCACCATCTAAGTACATAACTCTATGAAATTGCATTTCAATCCCTAACTCCAAATTTAGATTTCAATCCGGGCTTTATCTATTTTTAATTTAATTTTATATTTTCTTTTCAGTTGTCATGTGAAATATGTGTATTTGCTACTATTATTAGTTTACTCAAATATTTTGCGATTAAGCTAATATATCACAAAATATGTTATGGTTCATGAAACTCGTCTTTCTCTAATAATTTGGTAGTCAAACGTTAATCAAATAATTTTTGAAAAACTAACCAATTAGAGAATGTTAGTTTAGGCACCTCGATTCTCCATCTAAAAAACTTCCAGGCATAAAAATAAATAAAATTTTAAAAAAATCTTCTCGTTAGTCCTCTTTGGGATGGTTTAGTACTGAAGTGCTTGATTGTGGCTAGATATCACGAATTTTAATCATTTTTTTGTAGTTTTGCAGGAACTTACACACGAACGAAGTTTACCCAATTTACACTTTGAATACGTATAATTTTTATTTATCACAAAAAAATCCTTAATTTAAAAGGAAAAAAAGTAGTAAATTGAATGAAAGCCAAAACATGTAATTGATCAAGATCGACTTGCAAATTCAGAAAGTATTTACTACAGTATTATATCACTTACATTCCCTTTCTATATTAAATTTAGTATAATATATGCCCTATAATCGTAAGTTATAAATTATGAATATGTAACCAACATATTAGAGATTGATATTATCAATATCTACTATCGTATACTTTTATTTTAATGTTTTTGGAAAACACAAATTTTTAATTAATCGTTGATCATCTCTAAGTTCACTCTATAATTAGTAAAGCAATGTGATATTTCTGTCTCCAATATAACGCTAGAAAAACATTTTTTTAATTTATTTTATTCAACTTATTATTATTATTATTATTATTATTATTATTATTATTATTATTATTATTATTATTATTATTATTATTATTAATACATAGTATATTATGTAGGGTAGATGTATATAATAAATGAAATATCGTCCCTATTAGATTTGTTAATACATGAGTGAAACCGTTGACAAATTGTTAAGCTTCAATCTCTATGGATGTGTAAAATTAAAATACTATTCCCTCCGTCTCGCTATTTGTGGTCACGTTATTTTTGACATGGGAATTAAGAGAGTAGATGATAAAGTATGAGAGAGAGTAGATGATAAAGTATGAGAGAGAAGATGAGTAAGATAATGAGAGAATATGACCTAAATGATGATAAAGTAAGAGAGAAAATGTAATAAAGTAGGCGATAAAAAATGATGAAGTAGAAGATATGATAATAATTTTTTACCAGTAAAGTGGCCACAAATAAAGGGACATTTCTTTTAAAAAAATGAGTCACAAATAGTTGGACATTTTATCAGAATGAGCTGGAATTAAGACAGTCTACCAAACATAATGATTGAACATTATTCTAACTCTCAAGAAAATCAATTATTGCTATGATAGCTGTGCTGAATATTCCAACCCACGTTCCCACTACACATGGCCCTACTTCTTCGGTTTCTTTGACGGTGGGGGAGAGTCTAGTCCTCCCTCCCGTGTGTAAAGCAAATTAAAATGGGGTAAAATAGAATTCTTGCTTTTTTTTTTTTTTTCTTTTTTTTTTACTTTTATCTAACCTTAAGATATAATGTGAACAAACTAAAAATCAATTTTTTTTGTTGAAGAGCATAATGATGGAGAAGAGGGAGAGAGATTACTGAAGAAGATTAAAATGTTTTCATAAAGTGGGGCATGAGTTTTTAAAATAACCTAAAAAATCTAACCCAACTAAGATTAATAAAGTAAAAAAGAAAATAAAAAAAAGCAAACAATTCTATTTTGAAATTTTAATCTACTTTACTTATGTCATTTACAGGGGAGGAAGGACTAGATAGTCTCCGCCAGCGTCAAAGAAACCTTTTACTTCTACAAGTTTGATTCACGATTTATTGAGGAGAGAGAGAGAAAGGAGGAGATGACTATAGGTATTTCGTTTGTCAACCTATACCTATAAATATTGACCTGTTCCACCCAAAATATTCCTTAGCTAAATATTATTCCTCCGTCTCATCTGACTTATCTTATTTCTTTTCGATACAAAAATTAAGAAGAGTGGTTTATTGTGTTTAAGAAGGTAGGCCCAAAAAACAAATGAGAGTTTGTATGACAAAAAAAATTCATTTTAAGAAACAAGTCAATGATGAAAACTTAGTACAAAACAAGTTAAGCCGGATAAAAAGTGTGTATCCGTTTTACTATTAGCCCTTTTATTTGATATTTGCTTGGATGGTATTTTTGACTTTTTACAAATATATTTGGGCAATCAATAAAAATAATAATGATAATTACAGTTACAGTTAAACCTTGATAAAATAATAATTTTAGAATTGAGAAAAAATATTTTTTTAATAAAATTATTACTTTATCGAATATTATTTTAATATATTAATATATATTAAGATTGAAATAAATTATTATATTAACAAGATAATTAATTTATCTAATATTATTGTATTGAAGTTTAACTATACCTTTAATATGAGGTTTTAAAACTTAAAAAGTTGAAAATATAAATTTTAACCAATTGAATTAAAAATTAAGAAGTTGAAAAAGTAAATCCAACTCTTGCAGTCGGGAGTTGCTTTTTCAATTGACAAACTTGAGAGGGCGTGTGTGAAAAGAACTAGCGACGCCTAAGTGGTGGGTCCGGACATAGCGCCATTTATTTATTTCTTTCTTTTGCTTTTTAAATCAAATTCTTATTTATCATCATCATCAACCTATAAATTATACTCCCTCCGTCCCACCCGACTTGACTTCTTTCCTCTTTTTCATTGTCCCACTTGACTTGGCTACGTACTAAAATAATACTCTAATAAATTCTAATGGATCCCATCAATTTATACCACTTTACACACAATTACTCACTATTCTTAATAACCGTGTTTAAACATATTAAGCCAAGTCGGGCGGGACGGAGGGAGTAATACATTTGTCAATAAAGGTATTCCACCCTTTTTTCCCTAAAATACCGAAACTGCCCTGAATGTCTACATATATTCGAGTTTGTCATTTTGTCCTATACGGCGGGCCGCACCGCAATTACATGTTCACAACACAAATGTCCAAACCAATCACGAGATTCTCTCGATTTGCATCCAGTAATCCCAGGATTTCATCTTCCAGTCCCAATCTATGCTCAAAGGTTGGAATTTTCTTCACCAAATCTCCACAAATATACCACTTTTTGTTAATTACCTAGACTCCCAACTAATAAAGCTGCAATCTTGATTCAATCCACGCATTCAATTCGAAAACAAAAATGGGCGGCTGATTCAGCAAGAAAAGTTACTCGAAAACAGAATTCACCACCACCATATGTCTCTGAGTGTTCTATCTTCAAACTCATCTCCTTCAGTAGACCTTGAGGATCAACATATTTCAGCACAGGAAAAAAATCAGCCAAATTAAAAAACTCATCGACTCATTTGTCTTAAGCGGTGTCGTCCTCGATCTCGATTCGTCCCACTCTCTCGTTGGATTTATTCAAAACATTTTCCACTAAGTGATTTATATGAATCACCGTCTCTGTCACCATCACGTGAAATTAGTACAAAGAATCATTTGGAAAACGTTGGCCTTCAGTTTTGCCATCTACATAGAACTCTCTCCCTCTCTTCGTATATATATAGTTATTAGTATTAAATTATACTTAAATATCTTCGAGTAAATTCTGAAATATGAATGATAGCTACTGCATATGTTTAGGGGTACCGAATCTCTGTTCCTATCAGTAACCCATCTTGTACTTACTATCATCCTGCTTGATATGCTAAATTCATAACTGTAAAAAGGTACTGCAGATTTAGGGTGTTGAATTTCTCATGATCTAGAGAATCTATTTGTTCGAGGGCGTCTCTGACATTGTATTTTCATGTGAATATGTAATTTAGATTCTGGATCAAATGATGGCGATTGCACAATTTAAGCAGAAATCAATAGGCCAGTTCATAGAAATGGAATTTTTTTTGCATGAATTGACTAAGACCTCTTGATTTTTTTTTTTGGGTATGCATGTAGGGATCGTTGCAAACTTTTTCGTGATTAGCTTAGAATTAAAAGCTGTAAAATGAATTTGGTGATTGATCATCGCTTGCGAGTGACTCAAATTAATATTTTCCTATAAATATGTGTTTTAGCCTGACTGATTCATGCATTAACTAATCATATTATTAGGCTTATTCATTTATATACATCAACAAGTCCTTTTTTCTAACTTGATGATAATTCTTTAAGGGTATGTTTTCATATCTTTAAGAGTGGTATACACTATATAGTAAGGTTATGTTAGATGGACTGGATGTTTGATATATTCGAGGGAGGTATATAGTAAGCTTTTGGAGATGGAATGGAGAAGTGAAGAGAAAACCCCTTTTGGTTTGGAATGGAGAAGTGGAGAGAAATTCTGTAGATTCTCTACGTTGTTATTCTGTAAATTACTGCTGTTAAAAAAAAATACAAAAACAAGAACTGGATGCAGAGCAATGGTAACTGTTGCTTCTGATAGTAGTGGAAACTGGCACGTTTCTAGATTTTCGGATGTACACAACCACCCAATGGCTCACGCATATACAATATGCGCTCCTACGCAGTTATCGGTAAGTCTAGCTGTCCGTATATATTCTTTTATTCTCATTATTTCTAAATGAAAATTATATTAATGTTAATATATATTTCATCTACGATTTATATTATCGTCATTGTTCATCGGGCCACTGTTGTTCAGGCGTCTTGTACCTATGCTGCTTCCTCTTCGCAAGTTCCCTATCTCTTGTCCAGGTTTTTTTACTATCTCTTGCTTGGTCATTCGTTTTAACTACTTCGTGTATTCTTTAATGAATTGATAGCAACGACAATCGCACACACCTTCATTTCACGCTTACACTTATTTGTCACACAACAAGATGCACTACCCGTACGAACAAACGCAAATATTCAGAAGATATTCTTAACACCATTCCTACAGAACCATACCTGTTACCAATTGTAGACGATTGCAAGCACTTGCAATGCAAATGCAAACGCTTCTACTTAGAACCTCCTGGTCTCTGTTGTTCAGATGGGAAAATATCTTTGATAAGTCATCCAATGCCAAAAGAAATATCCGAATGGCTAAAGGGATCAAATGCTGCCTCTGTTAATTTCCCCACTAACATCCGTACATACAACAACAAGTTCGCTTTTACGTCTCTAGGTGTCAATTATGATCACGAATTAACGAAGAACCTAAAGGGGATGTACACTTTCCGAGTCCAAGGGCAGATCTACCATTTTCTTCCCCCTCTAGATTCAACAGGTGTTGCACCCTGTGGGATTCAAACGTATTACTATGATTCCCATGCAGAAATAATGGAAAGATGCCCCGCTGATGGGAACTTGCTACCATCAACTGCGAATCTTATTCAGAATATACTGGCACATAACCCATACACAAAATTTTTCAAACGTCTATACGCTGAATCATTACAAGCAAACTGTAGCATTATCCTAAATGGAAGCCCTCTCTTAGACCAACGGATATATAATTTGCCTACAACTGAACAAATCGCAGCTATTATTATTGAAACTGACAACATATCCGTCAAACGAACTCCTCATATTCTGGTTCAGACAACTAGTGGGAAATCACAGATTGTTAAAGAGGTGTACGACTGTTGTGATACACTACAATACCCAATTCTCTTCCCTCATGGTGAATCGGGCTGGCACTCTTCAATCCCTAAAGTCGAAACTGCAGCTCGGACTCCCACGATTCCTTTATACTATTCTAAGAATCCAACCAGTTTTGACCCTATCTTAGTGCCATCAACTTCTTCAGCACATGAAGTGCCAGGTTGGATTCACTTAACTTTTCCACTCGTAAACTTTTACGACTCTATATTACGTAGCATTTCATACTTTAGACTGACGAAATTGTTTCCTCCTCTAAAGCGTCTACACCAAACGCTGAGAATGTAGCTGCTATCAATTCCATACAAGACAGAGAAGCCTTTATACAACATGAACCTGCAGGTTTGTACTACATTATCTAGTGTCTTGCTATAATGTATCCGTTCTTTTTTAAACGATGAAATGCTTCTTCTGCTTGTTGCAGCATGCACATGATCAACCGAACGGAAGGGATTCGTAACTGCCCGTCAATTTTATAGCTACAAATGCGCGATACAGAAAATCTATACTCTTACATTCCTTGAGACTATTCCAACAATTCGTCGTCAACATGTACGTAAAGATTGAGACCCAGAGATTAGACTACATCAGGTTTTGGTAGTCAGACTACTGGACAGAATTGCGAATAGGCATTGTGGATGCTATCGCAGCTGGCGATACAATGGGGGGAAACGTTGGACGGAGAAGTATATTACCATCCTCTTTCATTGGCGGCCCACGCAATATGCGAAGCCATTACTTTGATGTTATGGCTTTAGTTCAAAAGTATGGGAAACCTGACATCTTTATTACAATCATTTGCAATCCAAAGTGGCCTGAAATTCGCCAGAACGTTAAATGGCACGAGACACCGTTCGATCGGCCCGATCTACTAACCAGAGTCTTTAGGGCCAAGCTTGAAGTATTTAAACAAGAAATATTCAAGAAGCAGCTCTTTGGCGAGGTTGAATCCTATGTTTATGTAGTTGAATTCCAAAAAAGGGGGATGCCACATGCTCTTTCCTGATTATATTAAAGGCTAAACATAAACCTTCCACACCTGAAGCATACGATAGGATTGTATCCGCAGAGATTCCAGACGAGAATCAGTTCCCCAACCTCCATAGATTAGTCATCAAGCATATGATCCACGGTCCTTGTGGCAAAATGAACAGAGACCGGGTTTGTATGCGAGATGGCATCTACAAGGACAAATACCCTAGACCAGAGGCGGATGTAGGGGTGGGCTGGGGTGGGCTCCAGCCCAGTGCAACCCCGGCCCAGAAACTACATTTATCCGACCCAAATTTATTTTTTACATATTTCAGCTCACCCCAGGTCAGTCCAAATGATTTGCAAATTTATTATAATTGAAATCCATTTCAACACAAATTCTAATTCGCAAGCCCAAATCCCAAAATCTAATTTTGACAGCCCCCATTTTTCGTGTCGATGCCGAATTTTATGTGTAAATTTTACGAAAAAAATATTTCGTATTTTATGAAAATTTAATATATTGAAGCGAATTTAAAAATATATTAGTTCAATGGTCCAACAACAACTAAATTAAATGGTCCAACAACAACAATTAAATTAAATGGTCCAACAAGTCAACAACAATAATCCTATACAACGAGAATTGAGATATATTTGAGAGGATAGTGAATTAACGACACTTCAGAGGACAGAGGAGGGATCAAGGAGCGAGAGTTAAGCAGACCGTATCCTAGGCGTCCGGAGTCCTTACTCTTGACTTCCTTATACTCATTGTTACATTATATTTTGTCTAAAAAAAAAATTTCGGGGCCTTCTCCCCCGAACCCCCAATAAGTCTCGCATCCCCCATCTATAAATCCTAGTTCCGACCCTCCAGACCCCCCCCAGTATACATTTCTAGATCCGACCCTGCCCTAGACCATTCGTGGATTATACAGTACATACCGAGGACACTTAACCAGCATATCGTCGATGGAACAATGGTCAAAAATTTGTTACAACAGGCAAAGAGCTAGGCAATCGATGGGTTGTCCTATATAACCCTCGGTTACTCGCGATGTTCGACTGCCACTTAAATGTAGAGATTTGCTCGACTGTTAAGCTAGTCAAATACATGTACAAGTACGTGTATAAAGGTCTGTCAATGGTAAATTTCTCCTTAGGAATGACCGACAAAGAATCAGACATTGATGAAATAAGATCTTTTCAAGATACTCAGTGGCTTGGCCCTCCTAAAGCAGCGTGGCGCATAAATGGATTTCCCCTTAGTCACATGACTCCATCAGTTTACACACTGCACGTACACCTCGAAGGAAATCAGCTCTTATCATTCTGCCCCCAACACCAATCTTCAAAATCTTGTCACAGATCCCGATTCTTCGAAAACCATGCTGACTGAATTCTTCGGCATAAATGCCACATACCCTAGAATTCGTGTCATGCAACTCCTATATAAAGATTTCCCACAGTTCTTCGTCTGGAACAAAAAATCAATTAAATGGACTCACTGGAAAAAAGGGAAGGTCATAGGAAGACCTGTGACGATTAGTCCAAAAGAAGGAGAGAGATGCTACATGTGCTTGCTATTATCTAACATAAAAGCTCCTACATCTTTTGAAGAACTGATAACAGTGAATGGCCAAATGTTCCCAACATTCCACGATTCTGCGTTGCAACTCGGGCTGCTACATTCTGACAAATAGGTAGAGGATACTATCGCAGAAGCATCACTCACGGCCATGCCTGCCTCCTTAAGATATCTCTTTGCTACCGCCCTGGTATATTGCAACCCCAGACAACCCACCAAAATTGTTCAGTTTATTCTTCGAATCTCTTTCTGCCGATTTTTGCTACTATGTGCAAACAAGCAAACAACAAATCCTGAAGATCAATGTTTACAAATCAAAACACTTGAAGCTATCGACGTTTCTTTGCAACAAATGGGCCGATCAATTCAAGAATTCATACATCTACCCTACCCACACGATAGCTTCCTTGGGTTCAGAAACAGAAAATAAATTGAATTCGAGCACAATATTATTGCCGATGAAGAAGAATACCAACTACATTTGCAGCTAAATGAAAGCCAAAAAATTGCCTACGATACAATTATAGCTGCTATTACATCAAACTCAGGAAGCAGATTTTTCGTGGATGGCCCTGGTGGTACGGAAAAACTTTTTTGTACAGATGTTTGCTAGCCACTCTTAGATACGACGGCCACATTGCACTAGCAGTAGCAACTTTCGGCGTTGCAGCATCGATTCTCCTTGGAGGAAGAACAACACATTCTTGTTTCGAAATTCCTATTGATTTTTCGAAACAAAAGAATTGCACAATCAGCAAACAAAGTTCAACTACAAAACTGATTTTGGAGGCCAAACTAATAATCTGGGACGAAGCAGCAACGGCAAATAAAGAAGCTCTTGAAGCTTTTAATGAACTTTTGAAAGATATAATGTCGAACAACGCACCACTCGGCGGGAAGACAGTTGTATTTGGAGGAGATTTTAGACAAACTCTTCCAGTTCTCAAAAATGCAACACACGATACGCTCATAAAACGAAGCATTCTGGGAACATCTATATGACCTTTCCTAACTAAAATTCGACTCACTGTCAACATGCGTGCCCGGTTAGATCCTTTTTTCTAAGAATTTCTATTAGCAGTTGGTGAAGGTCGGATAAAAACAGACGATCAGAGGAACATTGTCCTACCTTCTGACATCGTCCTGCCTTATGAGAATTTTGACAAATCATTCGCCAGGTGATCAATCTATAATAGCATTTTTATTCTGCCTACCATGTTATCCATTCATCCTGATCTTCATCCATTCTTTGCAGATTGGTGCATTACGTTTTCGAAGACTTAAAGCACTTCTTATTCAAACCGCACACTATGGTTAATAGGTGCATACTATGTCCAACAAACGAATCTGTCGATGACATTAATTCCAGATTAATCGAACAATTCCCAAGCTACTCTACTATCTACACGAGTGTTGACAAAACACTTGATGAACGCCAACAAGGAGATTTTGAGGAGTTTCTAAATACTCTCAGCCCAAATGGTATGCCTCCGCATAAACTCACCCTGAAAAAAGGTTGTCCCATTATGTTGCTACGCAACATAAATCCTACCAAAGGATTATGCAATGGAACAAGAATTATATGTAAAGAACTGAGAAGCAAATCACTACATTGAGAGATAGCTACTGGGCGCCACGTCGGCCAATGTTTCTTCTTGCCTATGATTCCATTGAACTCTCCCGACAACCAAAAACACGGGATCCCTTTTTCTAGAACTCAATTCCCAGTGAAATTATGTTTCTCTATGACAATTAACAAAGCACAAGAACAAACTTTGGACAACGTCGGAATATACCTACGACAGCCGGTTTTTTCACATGGTCAACTATACGTTGCTTTGTCGCGAGCCCAAACAATAAAGCAAATATCAGTTCTGATCGCACCTGCTCTACTGTCAGAACGAAAAACTGATTGTAAAACTCGAAATATAGTCTACGACCAAGTTTTCCGCCTAGCTGCTTCACAAGTTGGCCTTCAATAGAGGTGAGTTTTGTCGCATATTTAGTCAGATGCCACACTCCTTTGCTAACTATATTACCTCCTGTCAGGTACTCATACTGTTGATCTGCACACCCGTAATAAGATTGTTGCTGCCGTAATAAGAATATAGTTGATCTGCTAACAAGAGTTGCTAACCAATATTTTGAGTAACAAGGGTATTTCTGATGCAATGTTTGAGCTCCTACTGCAACCAGATTCGGTCTTTTTTCCCATTTATCCTAATACAATTTCGAGGTATGCTTCATCATGCATATTGTGCTACTGCAATCAATATGATAAAGCTTTTACTTTATAATTTAGCATGTTCTGTTTTCTAATTCACTTGCAAATTTCATGAATACAGCTTGGTGTTTGGTTCAGTTTAATTAGTGTCTCGTAGAGATATTCTTTACCATTGTGCCAAATGAAAAACTGAGACAATTGTTCTCTTAAGCCCCAAAACTGATTCTCGAGTATTCCTCCTTTGTTTTCAATTTTGTGTATGATTGTCGACTTTAGTAGCTGTTTTAGGTGTAGTTATTGATTCAATGGTGTTTAGTAATTTAATGCTAATTTTCAATTTTGATTGTGTATTCCAGTTGTGAAATTTGATTCTGCTAATTTATAATGATTGAAACTGCGGCTGTAAATTTGGGATGGATGACTTTTTTGGCATATGAGCTAGGGCTCCATTTGCTTTTTCTTCCTCAACACCTTAGTGCTGCTACTTCTGAGATACTGAGATTATCATGATAAGCTACGTTTTGTCTGATTCTTTTTTATGTTTCCTAGTAAAGTTTATGTTTCTTATATTTTTCTTTGGCAGTGTAAATGATTCACAGGACATCCAAGAAGTGGAAGAATTAATGTAAATTTCAACCTTGTAAATGCTGATACTTTTGTTTTGATTTATTCTTTATTTTGTTTTGATAAAAGAAAACATTTATGCTTTGTACCAGAGATGGGATTTATGTCCGGGTTCATGTCCATTTGAAGAGTTATCAGGGAAAAAATCAAGTAGTTGTTTATGCAATCAGGTGAGGGTTGGTTACACAATGTGTGAAGAAGTTAGTTGTTGTTTTATCAATTTTATTGCTTCTGGTCTACTTTTAGGTGTTATGCATTCTTAAAGATTCTTCTGAACATATTTATCCTTTAGAATGAAGCTTCTACGTAATATTATCTATCGGTGCGATGAATTTTCTAACAAATCCACATGGCGATATACATGTAGATATACATGTAGAGTATGGAACAAAGCCCAGGGAAATTCACGATGCAGTTCCTTTGGCTCCACTTGACAAGGTACTGTGGTATTTTATATGAACAAGATACATGCTTAATTTTTTACTCGTTAATATCGAGCTAGGCATTCAGTGCCATATCATAGGTCACCCTATTGTCTTCTGCATAGTGTTTATTCTTTGTTACTACAAAATCATTCACAGGAATCTGACTGCTGTCAGTTTTGGAAGAAGCTTATTTCATCATTGCTCTTTCAGCTAAAGATATTCAGTTGTAGGTTGTTGCTATGAGACTTAAAGAATGCTAGGAAATCTCAAAATCTTTTGTTAATTTGTAATTACCTGCTATGTATGTATAATTTGCCCAAAGTGTTTGATGAAATGTCAAGTTTTGTTTATTATGGATATACGTCTAGCTTCAATGTCAGCCTTCACAAATTGAACATAAAAATAGATTTATTTGAAAAAAAAAAAGATTATGGGCTTTCTATTCCAATTGTTCCTTCTCTTCTACCGTAGATTGGCCGTAGATAGACGAATAAGCCATTAGTCTTTTCTATTGGCTTGCAAGGCTTGTTGGAAATCCCGTTGTCGGACTTGATCGATTAGTAATGAGAGATGGGTTCACCTGTTCCTTGAATCATTTTTTTTCTTTTTTCTTTTTCATTATCTATTTTTATTCTTTCATCAGAGAGTGAGTAGTCTTGTTTGCTTTGAGGTAGCCCTAAATTAGTCTTGAGCACAAGTACATATTCAAATTGATAGTTTGAGTACATATTTAGCTATATGGTTGAGTACATATTCAAACCATGAAATTAAATATTTTGTTAATCATATATTTTCCTGACCTTTTAGCCTCGTAGTTGTTTTTAAACTGACTATTTATGTTCCTAAACTGTATCTCAGTATCCCCTCTCTCCTTCTCTTATTCTGAGTTCCTAAACTTTGCAGATTGTACTAAGCAATATCATTTCTGGCGAAATTTAATGGTGCTGGCAACTGTTTCGCTAATGGTTAATGCATTAAATTAACAGATTGGAATCTATTACTTCATCTCCATCTCCAGTGACAGAGGTGTCCACTAATAGACTGAGGCTTGCCTGCTTTCGAAAAGGTTAGTTAACGATTCCATGAAGTTTCATAGTTTTCTTATGAGGTGGTTGTTCAACTTTGGCTATCGACTGATAGACTGTACATTATCTCTTGCTTAGATTAACGTTCTATAGTTTAAGTGTCCCTAATAACATAATGTTTCACCAATCGTTACCATCATTAATGCACATTTAGTTAAGTCTAGTTCCTGTGGGAACAAATCATATGAAATTATGAATATACATGTTTTGCCTATGGACTCACTTGATTTTGTATTACAAACTAAAAGTTTATGAGCACCAACTTATCCACTATGTCCAAATGCTTCGGCATTGAATTCTTTAATTCCAACGTACAGTATTATGCAAGTATAGGTGAGAACTACTAAAATTATGTTGTTTCTGCTAGCTCCTTTTTCACTCTCCGTTTTAGAGTTAGTTGTTGATTTTTATGTTCATTGTGATTTTCCTAATTCTATTATTGCTCTGCCCATATTTCCAGCTCTGTATCTAATTTAGGTGGTAAGGAAAGCTTGAGGGACTCGGATGCTATTCTTCTGATCAAGAAGCTACCAGAAAAGGTTTTTCATCTATTGCTTTACATTCACCAATATCTCATAGTCTGCTCTTGTTTTTTGTACTATATTTCAGTTGACTACAATACTCCAAACAAGAACTGAATTATTAATGCCTGTAAAATGAGTGTATATAGCTTCAGGTTGGCGTTTTTGGTAAGTGATGGCTGGGGATATAAAGGATCTAGATCCTTTTCTAAACAAATACATCCTTGGTTTTGAGTATACTAAGCAAGGTGTACTAAGCAAGGTGGCATAAGTTACTTCTTCAGTTGGTGAAGACCTTGCTTGGTAAAAATGCTTGACTACAATATTCTAGGGTGCATGAACTCCTCCAACTACTGTCACATTAACCAAGGATGAACTAGGTTATGTCGGCTTTTTAGTTTTATTTGATGAAGATAATTCTTAAGAATGACTAAATAACTAAAATAGATCAGGAGAATGCAAAAACATTCTAATTATAATCTGTTTTATGCACATTGAACCTTCTAACATGATGGTATGATAGATGAGAATGGGAGATTCAATAATAGAATATCTAAATGTTGTCCAGTAGTCTAACAGTTAGACTACAGGACAACATTTAGAGTTTTGTAAGACACTATTTTAAGTTTTGTAAGGGATTTACGAACCTCAATTTGGAAAACTATGTTTTTTTGCTGTGCGCATCTTGATTTCACTCATTTCAACTTGGAATTACAATGCAGCCTCTTGTTATTTTTTAAATTCATTTCTCCTTTATAGGTTTTATTGAGTATTATTTAAACTTGGGAATTACAATGCAGCTATTTGTTCATAATGAGAAATTCAACTAGACAATTTTCTTCGTAACATTTCCGGCCGTGTGGAACCTGTAAGCAGGAAGAAGTCATGTTTCTGAATTCTGATCTATTGTTTTACTTGAGGTTGTCTGAATCTTGTGGTGACATCTCCAGGTTGTGCCGGATAACGAAAATAGGGCTCTTAACTCATTCTTTCAATATTCTGTTCAAGGAAGGTGGTTTTGGAACATTCATCCCACTCTTCTTCAATTTGAACAGTTCTGTAAGTCTAATAAGTATAGATTTCTCCAAATTTTGAATGTTGTAAGAAATTAACATTCTTGGGTTAATTTTGTTGATTGGTTGTTGTATTGTGCAGAGGGAGCCCTAGTCAGAATTTATCTGGTTCTCTATCTCCTGTCATTGGGAACTTGACTAATCTTCAAATAATGTAAGTGCCAAATGTTTGTTAAGATTGATATTTGTAAGAAGAGTGGTTTTTTATGGATGGGATTGCTGTAGATTATTGCAGAACAATAACATAACTGGACCAGCCCAAATGAACTTGGGAGGTCACATCAAAGCTTCAAACTCTTTATCTTTCAAATAATATCTTTAGTGGCAGCATCCCTCCTTCTTTAGGACACTTGAAAAGCCATCAGTACATGTAACAATGGAGCTTCGAATTCTTGAAATATCACCACAAAACTTGAGGGATGTCTAATGGTCTGTGGTTGTGTATCATGAGGCTCAACAACAACAGTCTCTCCGGAGAGATTCCAATATCACTTACAAACTTGACTCGGCCTTCTTTAGTGTAATCCTCCTCTTCCTCTTACATTCGCCTGAAAACTCTCTGAACTTAATGGAATGGTTTCTTGATGTTGTTGTATCTTGATTACAGTGACTTGTCTTACAACAACTTGAGCGGCCCTCTCCCTCAATTCCCTTCAAAGACACTCAAGTAAGAACTATTTTGACCTGGTTTGAGTTAGTCCATACTGTTGCTACGAAACTTAGGAAGTTTGCATTCTCTTGTTGTGACTGCAGTGTCATTGGGAACCCCTTAATATGTGAGAGAGGATACGAGCCTCATTGTACCAGTGTCATAGCATTGATGCCGATCTCTATGACCTTGAACACCACTTCACAAAGTATGTTATAATTCTTGTATTGTGCAAAATCTTTTGAACTTAATGTCTGCTTATGCTTACATTGTCATGCATTCTTTAACCAGCTGCAGTTGCTTCTGCCAAATCAAAGTATCGCAAGCTCTGCCTTGCAATTGGGACGAGCCTCGCTTACATCTGCCCAAAATTTGATTCATATATGATTTAATGTCCTACATTTGTAATTTGAACTTATAAGTTGGATAGAGATGGAGTAACGTCGTCTTGTATGTGTAGTAGGATGATGTTCAAGATGATGTAATGTTGGGGTTCTAGTTTATTTTTGTGGTTATTATACGGTAGAATATAAACAGTAAGATGAAAAGAGATAGGAAGTCAAGATAGATAATATGCAAAAAAATAGATTTACCCCTAGGATGTTGTTCAAGATTCTTAACAATAAGAATTATGCTAAGAGATAAACCCGGATAATTAAATAATAATAATAATCAATCCCATTTTTTATCTTTTTAAAAATAGGTCAAAACTGGATATTTATATAATATAAATTCGCTTACAAAAAATTAAGAGCTCATGCTACGTACATAATAGTATATAATGTGCAAACAATAGATTTATCCTTAGGATGTTGTTCAAGATTCTTAACAATAAGAATTATGCTAAGAGATAAACTTCGATAATTAAAAAATAAAAAAAATAATCAATCCCATTTTTTTATCTTTTTAAAAATAGATTAAAACTGGACATTTATATAATATAAAGTCGCTTACAAAAAATTACGAGCTCATGCTACGAACATAATAGTATATAATTAGTATAATAAAATGCTTATACTATAATTATAATAATCATAAATCACTGCAAGTAGGTTTTTATATTACAACGAAATTTTGAGCTACTTGTTTGTTTATTCACTTGCACGCGTTGTCAATTTGGTTACTCCATTACCAAAGAAGATCTGTTCCATTAAATATTAATTGATTTTTATGTTTGCTACCGTCATAGAGCAAAGATGGAGTTGTAGGATTCTTATTTTTTCCTAATTGAAATATTCAATTTTGAAGAATTGGTTAGTTTAGTAGGAGAAAATTTTACTTAATGTATTCTACAATTGCATTTGAGAATTATTTCATCATTCACTAAATTTAAAGCCTTTGGAGTAAGAAAAATTATCATTGTTGTTACACGGACATCAAGTTTACATTAACAGTATTTGATAACTGATAAGAGTTTTTAAAGCACTAATTTATAGTCAAATTTATAAGGTTTATATATCTTATATATGCATGAAATAAATATCCTGAGCAATAGGCACCAATCTAAATAACGGTAATATTTTCGAATGCAATTAAAATCTCGTGTATAATACATAGGGCTGTTAATCGGTTCGGGTACGGGTTAACCGTAACCGAAAATCGGTTACCCGTACCCGAAAAACCCCAAATTTTCTATACCCATACCCATACCCGATCGGTTATCGGTTAACCCGGTACCCGATCGGGTCGGTTATAAGGTTAACCGAAATTAACCTTAAAAAAAACAAAGAGTAATCCAGACTGATTCTGATTAACATTACTATCTTCTTCTTGTGTACCTTGACTTTGGGGACTAGACATTATACTATATGCAACAAACAAGCCGACAAGGCTTCAATTATTCACTAGGCTAAAGTCATAAAACAAGCCAGCAAGGCTTCAATGCAACAAGAGTAATTACACAATTGAACATAGAAAACACAATGAGAATAAAGTCGGCAAGGCTGCAATGCATTCGTAAATCGTAATTCGTAAATCCTGACTGAATCGAATCAAGACATTTAAATTAATACCTTCAAATTAGGGCTTAGAAGTTAGAAATTTAAAATCAAATACCTTCAATCAAATTAGGGCTCGAAGTCGTGGTAGAAATTTAAATTAATACCTTCAATCAAATTAGGGCTCGAAGTCGAAACCACAGGACAGAGTGAAGGAAGTAAGGAACGCACACGAACCCAGACGGCTCACGATGGGTCACGCAGACGAACCCAGAAGAAGAAGAACCCAGACGGCTCACGCTGGGTCACGGCTCACGCTGGGTCACAGCTCACGAAGAACTGAAGAAAGAACCCAAGACGCGAAAATCGAATGAAGGAAGTAAGGAACCCAGACGGGAGATTCAAACCTCAGAGTCAGACGGCTCACGCACGCAGCACGCTCACGAAGTCACGATTCATTATTTAACGTATATTTGTTTTGTTTCAGTTTGACTTAGAATTAGGATTACGAAGGTAGTTAATTAGGATTTAGGAGACAAATACCAAATTAATAAAAATATACAAATTAATTAGTGATTTTAATTGGATCGGGTATGTATCGGGTTAACCGAACGGGTATCGGTTATTTACCCATACCCGTAATCTTTCAAAAACTGATACCCGATACATACCCGATTAACCGATTTTCGGTTAATCGGGTATCCGATACCTCCATGGTATGGGTACGGGTACGGGTATTAACCGAATACCCGTACCCGTTTAAGCAGCCCTAATAATAATACATTAATATCTTCAGATAGAACAAATTAAAAAATATAAGTAAAATTATGGACTGAATCACAATCCAAAAATATAAGTAAAATTATAGACATAATCACAACCCCGCGCAGAGCGCGGCCATAAGCTGCGCTAGTTTTTCTTAAATACTGCGACCCACTAGAAAACATATTCTGATGACAAATTTTCATTTATTTCTTTAAATCAAAAACATAATTAAGGCTAATCACTTTTATTCAATTTCGAAAATTGTGAATTTATGCCAACCTCGTTTTTTATTCTTATTTCCAGGACATAAATTTCTTATCATAATTTAATTTAGAAATTATTATAAATTTGTATATAAATTAGAAGTTAAAATATGAATATAAGTAGAAATTAAATTGTGTATATGAATTAGAAATAAGATTGAATATGAATTATATTAATAATATTGTGTATATAGATTTATTTGTGTGTGTATTTTAGCGGGAGTCGTATAAAAGTTGGTTTTGTAAAAGAAAATGTTAAAAAGTTAGTAAGTTTTAAAAATGGGGCTTTGACGAAAAAAAAGAAGCATATACTTGTCCGAATTTATAATTTTAACGCATCTAGTTTGTCTTGATCGATTAAATCACGAACTTTCAATTTCTTGCAATTTAAGGCACGCTCCGATCCTCAAATTTTTCCGACCACCAGAATACTAATTTGGACGTCATGGACATCTCAAAACAACGCATTTTTTACGTAAATATTTGAAATCACTAACTTTCAACGTTTTTGCGAATTAAATCACCAATTTTCATGTTGTTACAATACAAGACATTAAAATATACAGTTCCACTAAATTTTATTATAGTACAAATAAGATCAACAATATTAAATTTCATTTTTTTGCACATCGAAATCGGAATTTGATTGACTTAAAAATAAAAAATCATAATTCCAGAAACATCATCAACATTAGATTTTATAACGTCATTAACAAAGTTTCAAAACATCATTGGATCAGGCATTATATTTATAAACAATCAATAACTATGAAAATTAGTAGTGTTAATCTTATTTGTCTACTAAAATTTAGTGGGATTTTAATTTATACATTTTTTTATTATATTATATTGTAATAACATTAAAGTTGGTGGTTTAATTTACATATAAAAGCCTGTGATTTAATTCTTATAAATATTTAAAATTTAAAACGACGTTATTTTGATATGTCCATTTGAACGTCTAAATCAACATTCTAGGAGCGGAAAAAAAATTAAGTATCAAAACATATCTTAAATTACAATAAATTAAAATTCATAACTTAATTGACCAATGTATATTACAAATTCAACTAAATATATAACTTTTTTTCGCCAAAACTCCTTTTAAAAAATTGTGGCGATTGTTTGTTATAGCATCCGAGCACCCTTAATTCCAAGGCCACCGACACACCCACACACACTATTCCTTCGTCCTCTCCTCTCCTCTCACCGACTCACTCTGCTCTCCTATTTCTTAGCTCTGACACATGATTGTTTCGTTTTTCTTGAATTCTGTTTGTTGAAAGCCTTTGTTTTTCCTTGGTTCTGCCGTAAGAAATAAATATCACTTTCTTCCTCTCCATTCTTCTCATGGCCGAAAAACTAAGCACCCTCCCGTTCCCAATTCTCTGTTTCTATCAAAACTCGATCTCACTAAGAGTCCTCCCAAATGATAATTAACATGGTAAGAAGTGAGCTTTTGATGATAATCATTATATTTATGTTCTCTTAATTTTGATTTTGTTATGTGGATGAACACATGTTGCTAATTTCTTGGATTTCGATACCTTCAAAGCTCTGTTTTTGCTGGAGGATTTATTCCTATATCTAATCAATTAATCTATATATTTTGTAAATTTATTTAAGTTACGTTGAAAATATTAATTCCTTATCAATTTCATGATTTAATAAATAAATGATGTGACTTTTTCAAAAATAAAGTTAAGTCATTTAAGTTGTGACTCTATGAATGTGTGTGATGTAACATTAAGATTGTTTGGTATTGGTAACATATTTGCAATAATTTGGAGAGAAAATCGATTTTGGTCCTTATCTATATCAGATTTTGGTCATCTAATGTGATAATATCCGATTTTGGTCATTTAATATGGTAGTGATCGATTTTGGTCCTATAACTTTATAATATGTAAGATTTGGTCCTATAACTTTACAAACTGTTCGATTTTGGTCATCCGATAGAAATTATCAAACATGAAAGACATATGGATTTCACACTTGTTGAATGACTAAAATAAGTCATTTTGTAAAGTTCAATAATAGGCATTGATCTAGTGAAATGGATGAGTAGGATTGAAGGAAATATATTCCATTTTAGCATTTTTTTTAGTAACAAAATAGGCAAAAAGGTTAAAGTGGTAATTTTCTAGCATTATTTCATTCAAAAATTTGGAAATACCCCTTCTTTTCCCTCCCTCCATTTGGAAACAATCCCTCATTTCAAAATACACAATCGAATCCCCTTTCATCGATTCTCTCTCAAAATCGAAGCCCCTTTCATCGATTCTTCTCTCCCTTCCTTAATGAATCGACGCGAATGTTATGTTCGTGGTTAGTTACTCCAACAATTCGTAACCGACGCGAATCGTCGAATCTCTATTCTAATATATATTTGGGCGACGGACTGCGAGAAAAGCCATATTGAATGAGGTAACTTGGGCGATTCTAGTAGGAATTACAACTTGTGCGATTCTTCGAGGAAAATCCATCTTCAAGCAGGAAATTTTCCCAAAAGGTATTTTGCTAAATTTGGTCTTACAATACTGTATTCGAACATCATAGGGTTTAGTTAGTATTTCGAAATTAGGGTTTGGGATTAGTGGGTCATTTCGAAACGATAGTAATCAATTGAATGTATGTCTGAAAAACTAGGGTTCATAGGAAATTAGGGTTTCAAATTGGGAGGTTGATTACTCTTATTTTTGTATGGGTACTTCGTCTGCAGAATCGTGTGTTGTTATATGCACATTATCTATTTATTATATGCACACAAACTTGTGATTGACAAATTTTATATCTGGAGAGTTTTTAATTCATATGCACATATTTTTAATTTCTTCTGCACATTACATGTAATTCGTATGCACACCGTAGCTGTACCTGCACACCATGCGTGTTTCATATGCACATTCATTGAATATTTTTATGCACATCTTCTGAATAGATGGCAGTGAAGAGAAAGACAGCATGTTCAGTAAGTGGTTTGAAGGG
The DNA here is from genome assembly GCA_028984105.1 of Lavandula angustifolia. Taxonomy (NCBI): domain Eukaryota; kingdom Viridiplantae; phylum Streptophyta; class Magnoliopsida; order Lamiales; family Lamiaceae; genus Lavandula; species Lavandula angustifolia. The sequence continues at coordinate 13,484,062 of CM054814.1, forward strand.
TGAAATGAGTTCAAAGAAAAGGATACCGAGGTAAAAACTTCAAAGATTAGGAAATGTAGTTTTTAAATGATTCATAGGATTTTAACCTCAATCTGTTATTAGGGCAACACGGAGTGGACAAATGGCAGTGATGATGAACTATATAATGATTTAATTGACAATTTTGAGGTATGTATGTTCTGTTCTGTTCTTTCATCATACATATTCTGTTATTTTATGAGGTAAATACAGGTTCTGTTATTTCTGTTATCTTTTTCGGCATTGGTATTTCCTTCATTTAATATGCAGAACTAGTAGTTTTTATATGCACATTAATGTTCTTTTATACGCACAACATGTAGTCTAGGACAAATGAAGCTGAAAACTTGGTGCTTGAGAATGAAGTGGGTGTTGGTACAGAAAACGTGGTGGTGGACAATGTAGTTTCCCAGGGTGGTGTTAATAAAGGGAATATAGTAAGTCATTTATTATTGCTTTTATGAGCTTTGATCGGGTCTAACTTATTCTGTTACATGCACATTTTATGTATGAATCGAAAATATAGTAAGCAATTGAATGTATGTATGAAAAACTAGGGTTCATAGGAAATGAGGGTTTCGAATTGGGGGTTGATGACTCTAATTTTTCCATGGGTATTTCGTATGCAGAATCGTGTGTTTTTATACGCATATTATCTATTTTTCATATGCACACAAACTTGTATTTGAAACATTGTATATATGTACAGTTGTTAATTCATATGCACATATTTTTTATTTCTTCTGCACATTACATGTAATTCGTATGTAGACTAAGGGGGGATTAGGACAGCATGTAATTCGTATGCACCATAAGTGTACCTGCACACCATTCGTAATTAATATGCACATTTATTAATACTTATATGCAAATCTTTTGAACAGATGACAGGGAAGAGAAAGGCAGCGGGTTCAGTCGGTGATTCGAAGGATCAAATCAGTTCAAAGAACAGAAAACGCGGAAAGATAGATTTGAAAGGGGGGAATGTGGATAGGAAAATGAAGGACAAGTCACATAGCACACCGAGGAATACTATCAAAAGACTGTCCTTGGGAAAAAATTGAATGTGGAAAAGACTTTGTTAGATTGAGTTGTATTGATGAATTTGGATTTTTGGTTTTTGACAAGTGTTGAATGTTGATTGTGTTGTTTTGGATTGTAGCCTAGAACTATACATTAAGTATTTTGATGAAAGTAGCACATCATGCTTTATTCTTTGTGTATGAACATTGGATACTCTGTAAATGCATATTTAATTAACCATGTCTGCACACATTAGGTTGTTACAAGAAACGCTAGTATGAAAAATTTATATCATACGCACATATCATTCAAATCTTATGCACATAGTGCATAAATGTTCTGCACATATACAGATGGTAATCCTAAGTCTTCTGTAAAAATATAGAATCTTCGAATTATTTAATGGGCATATAATGATCACTTAATGTGCATATAATGAGCACTTAATGTGCATATATATATATATATATATATATATATATATATATATATTTCAGTGTTTTGAATAAAGCTGAACATGAAGCTTTATTGTATGCACATTTGGTGATATGTATATGCACATTTGATAAAAAATGTATGCACATTTCATTGAGTGTCGATCATCTCAATGAATCCGGAGCAGAACATCGATAAAAGTCTTCAGCCAGTTTCTTCTTGCTGCTACCATCGCTGTAAAAAATAGAGAGATGCATCAATATCATATCTCTAAGTTTAATTCGTCCGTGTAGAACACATAATTTCATAATAGCCACTTACTTATTTATCTGCGAACCTAAAGTAAGATTCGAATGTTTTTCAGTCATAAGCTTCAAATCAACCAACAAGTCAGCTCGCAAATCATCACTGGAATCAACCAATCCAATACATCTATAGCTCTCGTATAGAAGTTCCCTACAAGGCACACGGGGCTATACACCATAGACGTTTTTTCGACAAAACAATCGTCAAAACTTCTTTCAACCTCAATATCGCCATCTTCCAAAGAAAGGAAAATCGAATCAAATTATGCTTCAAATAATACAAATTCGACTTAGATATCAATAACTTACTATTCAGAACCCCTAAATTGCATCAAAACAGAAATATAATAACAAAATCAAAAAACCCTAAAAAACATCAATATCAAAATTAAGGTATAATGAGGGAATATCACGAATTTCCGACATCACAAATAAGAATCCACGCTATCAGAATACAAAAATTCACGAACTAAGAAGGGAAAATCGATTACTGAACTTACCCATGATTATTGGCGCACAAGATTTGCCAGAAATTGAAGACACGAAATGGCTGGGAATCGTTTTACAGTAACTTCAAGTAGATTACTTGTCGAATTCGAGATTCTCAGCTCTCGATTCATTATTCTGCAGAAATCAGAAGGAATCATTCAAGATTCATGGACGAACTCTCTCTCTCGGTGGAAATTTTCTGATGAGTGAGGAGAATGCAAAATAACACAAACAAATTACTTTCATACCCTTAATGAAAGTTTTTTAAGTTAAAAAATCATTTTTTTCTCCTTCAATCCGAGCCACACATCAAGAAAATAGAGGGATAGATATTGTTCTCCTTTCTCTCAATAAGAGGGTGTTCTCTTTTTATCCTTCATATATATATATATATATATATATATATATATATATATATATATATATAAACTAACAATTTTTATTATTAAAACGAGTTCAATTTTGATTATGCAATGTAGTTTCTAACTATTTTGGGTCGTGTAATTTTAAGAGTGTTTATTTTTTGTCTTGAGACTTTATAAAATATCTTATTTTAGTCATGCAGCTAAGAGTGTAGATCATGTGTCTTTTTTATTCGATATTTTTTAATCAGATGACCGAAATCATACACTTTGTAAAGTTAAAGGATAAATCGAACACATTATAAAGTTAGTAGACCAAAACTGAACATTGCTGTGTTAGAGGGTCTAAATCGGGCACTATATAAAATTACATAACCAAAATTGGACACTGCCACATGACCAAAATTGATAAATTTTCAAATAAACAACCCTTCAAAGCTCTGTTAATGTATGTGCATATTGTTTAAATTTCGACTTTGTTTAGATGCTAAAGGCCAACTGATTTGCAAGATTTGTGGAATATTAATGAGTTTCTCCTTCCACATTGTGGTCCGTTGAATCTGATTTCACTTTCTCTCTTTAGCCTTAGTGAAGGAGTTTTTAATGCCAAAAATATGTTTCTATGGAAATTAGGAGGTCCATCATGGAAGATTCGGGAGCTCAAGTTAGAACCTTATACATCAACTCTCGTGTTTCGGCCGCGGATAATCCATTCTAGACTGCCCAAGATTTGTAAGGTACGTTTTCTTAATAGAGAATGTCTGCCCAAGATTCGTATTGTATTGACTTCTATATACTGATGGTGTTTGATGGCTCGTCCTGTCGAGTTGTTGTCAAATGGAAAGGAATCCCGGGTTGATTGCGTTAGACCCAAATCGAAAAACTCCGTAGCTGATTATATGTAGAAAGATATGAATAGGCAATGTGTCGGATTTATATACACATATGTGCATAGAATTTTGTCAATTGATATATACTCCCTCCGTCCTGCCCGACTTGTCTGGTTTCTTTTCGGCTCGGAGATTAAGATGAGTGGGTGGTTGTGTGTAGATGAGTGGGTGATTGCGTGTAAAAAAGTAGGTCCCACAAAGAAAAGTGGGAGTTCGTGTAGTAATTATTTTCCTTTTTAGGAAACAAGACAAGTCGGGTAGTGTAAGGCCCCAATTTTCACAACTTTACAAGGGACGCTACTTCATACTTAACATGCATATCTTAATTCATTCAAAACATTTCCTTGGAAAAGAATCATTGAAAAACTCAATTTATTTTACTACTCAGCGGAAGTCTTAAAATAAAAGCAAGTGCAACAATTTGTTTTCGAAAACAAAATGCACAGTTCATGATAAAAACACGTTTTAATGCAATAATAACTTTCATAAATCTTTCCTCGTGTGACCATCACCACCAACACCTCTACGCATCAGCCGATCCATTTCCTGAAAAGTGTTAAAATGATAGGGATGAGTACGACTACTCAGTGGGAGATGTACACATTTACCAACATTATATATCACACCGATAAAACATAGAAAATTAGATCATAGAAAGAGATTCTCGGTCACACAGACCATAACATTTTCATAGGCCCAATTCCGACCTATTCTCATGGAGGATCCAATATCGATCCTACGGCCCAATTCCGACCGATTTCCATTGAGGACCCAATTCCGATCCTACGGCCCAATTCCGGCCGATTTTTATTTAGGACCCAATTTCGATCCAAGGATCCAATTTCGACCCTTCCATTCATGTCTGTCATAAACACATGAAATATCGAACACAACATATAATAAAGATAAACGGTAACATTCCCCACCTTAACCTTGACTTGATGAAAAATTATGGATATCAATGTTTAAGTCCTGCGCGCCGATCCTATACATGGAAATTTATCTTAATGACTCGTACATGGAGTGTCATGCATGCATCAACAATTCAAATAATTCATAATTACACATAGATCATAATAATTAAACAACGTATACTATACATAATCTATTTATTAACATGAAATTTTAACTTTTTCCCATGGTAACTTTTTCCCATGGTAATAAACTTAAGTATATTAAATGTGAAAACTTTTGTTTTTCAATCTACATGCATGTTGACAAAAAAAACTGGCACATCAAGAAACAAATTAACAAATAAATAGTAAATGTATCCCAAAAATTCTATATTTTTAACATGATTGACCTAACTTGTAGTATATCCCATTAAGATTAAACCTGGTGAAAAACAATGTAAAGAAAACATGAAAAACAATTTTCATTTCAAGATCATGAACATGTTGTCAGAAACTAGCAGGTTACGAAGAACAATTTTAAAAAATATTTATCATGCTTGTAAAATTCTATGAAAATAATATAGTATACTAGACATACCTAGAAAGACGATATTAAAGTTTCACGATGAGAGGAAGACGGGAAGATGTGTAAATAATTCTTGAAACAGTTCGCAGATATATTGGCAGATTTTCGAAAATTTTATGGGATGCTATATTATGAGCGACTTAGGGGTAATTATAGGCCTAGAAATCATTATCTAAAGATTCATAATCCTATAAGGTATCAAATATATTTTACCCATATTTATTTTCGTTCTTATATAATTTATATAGAATTTAGTATATTACTTACCATATAAGAGATTCAATCATAGATAAATTAGGATATGGATAAATACAACTAGATTTCTTTCCTAAAACATGTATATCACAAATATAATATAGATTTTAATCATAAAACATAATATAAAGTTATCTCCTAATAACTTAACACTATAATAAATATTATATCCTTTTATGAATCCTAGTTGGTTAATTTAGGAAATCAAAAATAAATATTATTTTTGCCTAATAATTCTAACATAATTTCTAAATAAATAAATAAACAATATAATCATAATATGATATAAACAAACACACTCAAAATTAAAATAAATTTACATAACAAAAATGATTTAATGACAAATAAGATAAATGCTTTAATTTTCATTTTAATTTCTAAGGCGCGACTTACAGAACTAAAACACTTGATAACATGCATGAATCGATATGCAATGCATTTGTTATTAAAAAATTAGGTGTGAAGAAATGAAGCGATAATAAAACCAAATATTAGTATAAATACTATAACAACATAACAAACAACATATGAAAAATTGAATAGCGAAAATAACGAAATGCAAACCGAGGCAAGAGTTAGACTATTTATCCGCAAGACGATAATGCTCCGCTACTCGGTGCAAGCGATCTATAGCACTCGTTTCCAAGATACAACGATTTTTCAATTACGAGTAGTTGCACTACTTCTCGTAATTCCGGCGAACTACTTGATATCTCGGGACTAAGGAGATACTAATTAATTTATATGTATGTAGTGAAACAATAGGGATAAAGGAAACAAGAAGGAATCATGTTTTTCTAATTATTTTTCGGATTGTCTTTCCTTTACTACAAATCGTCCTATTTACAGATTTGAAGCACCCATTCATAAAAGACGCAACTCTTCACAAACACATATGAAGCAAAAGACACAACTCTTAGTAATGGACACAACACTTCGTATTGGACACAACTCTTCACAATAAGATGAATTGTGAATGGTTGCATTTGTTCAACTTCCAAGTACCTCTTGGCAAGAACCAACATATCCCTTCATGAATCAACACATTCATTCATCATTTAATTTATGAAACAATGTGTCCATTCCATGAAGTAACGTGTTCATTCATCTAGGAACCAACGCATCATTTCAATTATTTATATATTAATTAATTTAATAATCTAATTTCCAATTAAAAATTCTAACAATCCCCCACATGGAAGTTGGATTTATTAAATGCAAATGCAAATGCAAAATGTTATGCAAACCAAAGTCCCAATGACCTATTATTGCATCAGGATAGGTAGTTTTTTGCTTTGAACCTTCCTTAGTATAATGTTATCGGATTTACTCGCTGCTCGGTGAACGCGAAGTCTTGAACCGGTCAGCTTTCGTGTAAACCAAGACAATAACATATACACAATAATAGATACAATATCTTTCATTCTCACGTTGTGTCCATTTTGGCCTTGGACCATATCTTGGATTCATAAGTGTTTTTCTTATTTGAAGCGGCCACACTTCTCACTTATATAGGTGATCTCATATAAAGAGTATCCTGCCATACTACACCAATAAGGCTATAGGAATCATTAAAAGCTTATATGCTTACCCTTTTACCACAAGCTACATGTTTGCACTTGGGGCAGCTTCGAGAATGGATTGTTAGTTGTGTTTCCAAGTGCACAACTTGAACATTCTTAACTTAGTTGTCTCTTTGAACCATGTTCATGGGATCTCCAATTATCATGGTAGAGTTACCATTAAGAGCGTTCTTTTAGTGTGGATTTTAATCTCATTCCCCTTACTGCATTGTACAATTGATCACGATTAATACCTTTAGTAAATGAATCCGCAATATTGTATTTTGACTTCACATAGTCAGTACATATTATTCCACTAGTGATCAATTATCTAACGGTATTGTGTCTTCGACGAATATGTCGAGACTTGCCATTATACATACTACTTTGTGCTCTCCCTATTGCAGACATACTATCACAATGTATTAAGACGGGAGGCAAGAATTTTTCCCAACGAGGAATATCCTCTAAGGAGTTCTTTAGCCATTCGGCTTCTTCGCCAGCTTTGTCTAGAGTAATGAATTCCGATTCCATTGTAGACCGAGCTATACAAGTCTGCTTAGAGGATTTCCATGACACAACTCATCCGTTTCATCTTCCCCCACAATTGGAGGTGTCTCTTTCAAGAATCGAGACAAATTCCAAGTAGTTAAATAAAACAACATTTTAGATTGTCAATGCTTAAATTCAGAACCTGAAAACTTTGCCAGCTTTTCTGCATGAACAGAGGCGCTTGGAATTTGGTTGTTTGTTGTCATTGTAAAGTTCGGATGCACGTTGGTACTACTTGTCATCATTTGGTAGGGGGATCGGGTACGTCACTGCTGCTAGTCGTCATTTCTTCAACACAATTATCGTCTTGCGATTGTTATTAGAAAATTAGGTGTGAAGAAATGAAGCGATAATAAAATCAAATGTTAGTATAAATACTATAACAACATAACAAACAACATATGAAAAATTGAATAGCGAAAATAACGAAATGCAAACCGAGGCAAGAGTTAGACTATTTCTCCCCAAGACGATAATGCTCCGCTACTCGGTGCAAGCGATCTATAGCACTCGTCTCCAAGATACAACGGTTTTTCAATTACGAGTAGTTGCACTACTTCTCGTAATTCCGGCGAACTACTTGATATCTCGGGACTAAGGAGATACTAATTAATTTATATGTATGTAGTGAAACAATAGGGATAAAGGAAACAAGAAGGAATCATGTTTTTCTAATTATTTTTCGGATTGTCTTTCCTTTACTACAAATCGTCCTATTTATAGATTTGAAGCACCCATTCATAAAAGACGCAACTCTTCACAAACACATATAAAGCAAAAGACATAACTCTTCGTAATGGACACAACTCTTCGTATTGGATACAACTCTTCACAATAAGATGAATTGTGAATGGTTGCATTTGTTCAACTTCCAAGTACCTCTTGGCATGAACCAACATATCCCTTCATGAATCAACACATTCATTCATCATTTAATTTATGAAACAATGTGTCCATTCCATGAAGTAACGTGTCCATTCATCTAGGAACCAACGCATCCTTTCAATTATTTAAATATTAATTAATTTAATAATCTAATTTCCAATTAAAAATTCTAACAGCATTTAATATTGAAAATCTCGGGGCGTTACAGGTAGGACGGCCCGAAAAGGAATACAAGACAAGTCGAGCGGGACGGATGGAGGGTGTAGTAATTATATCGATGCCCTTCTTCTTCTTTTTTACGAGCAATTGTGCTTATGTCTATATGTCCTTTCTTCATAATGTTTTTACATAATCTTTATTAGTGATCACGATGCCCCAAACTATTAATTCAAGTAAGTCATTCGAAATTTTTTCTCGTGAGTGTCCGACTTCCTATTTTTTTCCATTTGGTGAATCAAACGTTGTAACCAAACGATCCAATTGAAAGGTTTGTATTCTTTCTTTCTTTTTTAAAATTATTTAGGCATTCGAATAATTTTGTTTTGAGTTCTCGCATGCTTTCTATTCTCTCTGTAGTTAGTTTCATGTTCGAGATTGTTTCTTGTGGTGATCTTATGGTCTTCGGTGTTGGTTATTTCACATTGCTTATGTTTTTCTTTTATCTGTATTTACTTTCATATGCTAATATTTACATGTTATCTGTAATTTCATTGTTTGCATTTTTGTGCTTCATTATCTACTTTAATTAGAGATGTCAAAAAAAAAGTCCGAAATGATCCAATCCAGTGGGCCGGCCCGACTCACCTGTAATTTGGGTAGGGTTGGGTTTAGAATTTAAAGACCCAAAATGGAATGGGCATAAATGGCCCGACCCGATCGACAGAGCTTCGTGCCAAAAAAGCCCAATGGGTTTCGAGCCAAATCCGTCCACTAAATTGCACTTATATGATTTGTAGTCATATTAAAATTAATGTAATATGATCTCTAGCCAATAGTATCAATTTTTACTTAAAATAAAAGTTAGTGTTCTCAATTCTCTATTGGTTGAATTCCTTTAAATTTCAATTAATTATTTCGCTTAAATTGATATGCCCGTCATCAATCGATAAGACAAAACTAATAATCATGGAAAATAGTATTTTAAGTCTCCACTTAATAATTTTACCGATAAATAAATAAATAAATAAATCACTAGCATAACTATAGAGAAATAATCAAAATCACATGCGACACATCGATTAAATTAAATATAAAAATACATATATTTTTTTTTTTAAATTACTTCGAGAACCCGATGGCCCGTGAAGGACGGACTTGGGCCACAACTTTAATAACCAGGTCTTTTTTTTATAACTTTTCTTCTTACTTTCTTTGTCCCAATTTAGTTTGTTCTAATCTTTTGCTTTTCTATATAGGGGCTTGGTGTTGCTCACGAAGAATTGCTCGGTCAAGCCATTGCATGATTTTTCCTTCGTGCATGTAGTTTAATTACATTTACATCCAAAACCCTTAATTGACGATACTACTTTTTGTTATTCTTCTGACTCGTGCGTGACAACAAAGAATATATAAATAAATTAGGATTGGAAGGATTGAAGAATAAGTAAAGGTAAAGCATAATTCTAAGTTCTTAACTTGGATTAGAATGGATAGCTAGGGGATTTAGGGGCCGTTTGGTTCGACAAGGGGAAAGGAAAGGAATCAGGAAAGGGAAAGGAAAGGAAAGGTTTTGGAATGATTACCCTTTTGTCATCCTGTTTGGTTCGGACCAAAGAAAGATAATCGATTCCCTTTCCTTTACATTTTGACTGTTTGGTACATACATAGGGAATCAATTTTTATTTTTATTTTTTTAGTACTTAAACAATTAAAAGTATACTATAGTACAAAAAAGAGCTTAAAAAAAACCAAAACTTGAAAATACAATTGAACTTCATTAAAAAGCAAGTCATTATATATAGTCATTACAATTCATGAAAAAAAAACACCAATACAAGATATAAAAATCAAATTCTATGGCCTTCAGCGCGCCAATTGTTGAACATAGTTTGAGCCAATGAATTTCTGAAATTGGTCCAAGGGTCTGTTGTATCAATAGAAGTCAAATATTCAACTTCATTGTCGTCCTCATCGACACCATCATCATCCGAATTCTCATCATCGGATATGTCATCAAAAAGAGATCCGGGAGGCATATATGTCTTTATCAGGTTATGTAATAAACATAAATAAATTCCAATTCAGGCGAGCATACTCCTAAAACATTCATGGCAATGGTACCCTTTCGTGTTCGATATTTCGATCGATCCTCAGATGGCACAATTACATTTATCATTGTACCATCAAGTGCACCTAAGCAATTCTGTAAACAAATAACATTTCAAGATGACATTTATAATGTAAATGTTGTTCTCTAAAGAAATGACAAGATAATTTATTGTACCTTAAAATACTTCCATCTATCATCATTGCAATGTTGAACAGCTAGAAGATGATTTCTACACAAAACATCACTTTCTCTTATCAATCTATTTATGTTGAACATTCTCAATTTGCTTTTAAGATGCCCATTCACCAATACTTTTGGTGTATTATACAACGTTTTCCTCATCGCATACCATATCAACATCAAAACTACATTGATAATCATACATATTATCCATTGATGTTCCATTTGTCTTCTTCTTCTCAAGGAAATACCAAGACGAGCCATTTCTATAGGGGGAAAAAAGCAAAAGAAACAAGATTTCAAAAACAGCATTTTAAAAACAAGTGCATAGTACAGGAACAACTATTCAATACCAACAAATTCATGTAACTAATCTGCTGGACTTAACTATTCAATACCAACAACTATTCAAAAACAAGTGCATAGTTTTATTGTAGATTTATGATTCGGTGGTGTTTTCCAATTATTTAGACATCTCAGATAATTTTTGCAAAATAACATTTTCCATGTTTATCCTGATTCGGTGGTGTTTTGCAACGAAGTCAAGCACTATGCCATACAAATTTCATCTGCCATCACTATGCCATACGAAGCAAAAGACGGTAACACTATGCCATCACTATGCCATACGAAGCAAATTCGTCTGCCATCACTATGCCGTTCAAATTCAAAAGACTTCATAGAGTGGTTCTGTATCACAAATTTATCTGCCATCAGTATGCCA